>OY757931.1:83378457-83480957 GCA_963585895.1 Sepioteuthis lessoniana | reverse complement strand
GCGAAACGGAATTGTTTGAAATAGAACTGATTATTTGTTTAAAAATGGATTTAGCATTAAATAACCTACAAGGGTTGATATGACATAAAACCCAAATAACCAACCAACCAACCCACCAACATCATCTTCCTTTGATGGTTTGTGAGATGGGAGGTAAGTAGCTATACAGCTGGTGTTTTGTGGGATGCTGCACCTAGGATTAGTTAAAAACAGCATGCCATGTCCTCATGTAGTTTCCATCTAGCTTCTCCAATCACGACATTTGATTCCAAGTAGTGTAACCATACAATAGTACTGACATTGTTACTGCTTAGAAGAATTCTTGTTTTATTTTAACAGATAATTCGGATTTCCATTTGGTTGATAACCTGTCAATAGCAGACCATTATGAAGAAATTAATTGGCAAATGCTAAAAGTTTTTCTTAATAATTACTTGAATTAATCATTCACATTTTTCCCCCAAAAATATTGATTTGTTAAACTCATTTAGATTTATTTTTTTCTTTGAATTTTTTCTATATTTTAACATTTCAAATGTTACATTTGAAATCTATCACTATTTTGAACTTTTTTTTTCCCTAATATTTCTTTTCCTTTCAAATTTTAAAGATGAAATGTCATATCTTGTTTTTACCTACTCAGTAAATAGAATCTTTTAATAAAGTTGATTTGTTCCACCCCTTTAATAATTCTTTTTTTATAAGTTTTTAATGGCATGTCAATCTTTCGGGGTAATCTAATGTCAAAGCCACCCTTTAAGAAGAACAGTAGTAGCATTACTTAATGTATAGCTAGGAAAATAAGGTTGTTTATGTATTTCTGGAGGGTAGTAATTTGACAGTAAACATAATAATAGGACAAGTATTCAAACTTGCTGACATCAAATGTCGCAGTCTATCATGTTACTTCAGGACTGGAAGTCTTTCTTTCCTTAATACATGTACAATCACGACCCAAATTACAAAATCCTTAGAAGAAGGAGGAATCAGGTAAACTTAAAAGTATAGATAAAAAATTGCAAAGATCAAATTAAATTCATGAAATCACTACTGCATAATGCCTTATAATTCCCGAGCTGACGTGGTTCACTTGCTGGCTGAGCAGTATGATACTAAGTCTAACATAAAGTTGGGTAGGTTTTGATCCCAGCTTCAAGTGTCCTATGTGTCTAGCCACACTGAGGAGTTGTGATACAATGAAACAGTCTGTCTGTGGATGACAATATACATATATATATATATATATAGCATAAAAACAGAATCAATGGGCTGATAATCCCATTGAAGAGAAACTGAGTTGCCAAGTTTCAATGACTCCGTTTTTATGGTATCATATCTTATATATACATATATATGCTTTATTACTGGTGTTGAGCTATACATATAGTATACTTTAACACTGATATCAATTATATATATATATATATATATATATATAATTATATACAAAAACTGCTGCCAAAGAAGGAGTCTTGCTTCCAGTAAAGTCTTCATCAGATGATGACCCTGGGTTCAGGCATGGTTTCGGGGCCAAAGCATCATTACCACTAACCCAGGGCGCCCCAGCAGTATCTCACAATACTACCAGACTTTATTGGATGGTGTTTAATCCATATCCGTTCAGATGCAGTTACAGTCTTGTTTTGGATCTTTTTTATATATTCCCTCTTCTTTGCTGGTGTAAGTCCGATTTTGGTAAAAAATGTAGAGGTTGCATTTGAAATAAAACCTCGATATCCAATCTCAAGAGGAAATATGTCAGTTGACCAGTCATTCTCAGTACACTGTTCACGTAGGTCTTCGTACTTTTCCAATTTCCGCTGATGTGCCCAGTCGATGTTGGTCTCGAAAGGGATCGTTAATTCTGCAATGATAACTTTTTTTGAATTAACTGACCAAATGACGAGATCTGGACGCTGTCGAGTTGATGTTATTTCCGTTGGAAAAGCGAGTTGTCGGTCTACGTCAGCAATAACGCGCCAGTCCGTGCAACCATCAAGCAATGTTGGTTTGTGCCTATTATTTCTCTGTGGAGTTTTTGAAACGTTTCCTTCTTTTACAAATTGTATATTTGTCTTTATAGATGGAATTTCATTAGCAGTTTCACAACACATTTTTTGCAATCTCAGCAATAATCCCTAAGATTTCATTATGTCTCCACGTGTAGCTTCTTAGGGAATACTGACATCCAGTTAGGACGTGTTTGA
Source organism: Sepioteuthis lessoniana (assembly GCA_963585895.1). Taxonomy (NCBI): domain Eukaryota; kingdom Metazoa; phylum Mollusca; class Cephalopoda; order Myopsida; family Loliginidae; genus Sepioteuthis; species Sepioteuthis lessoniana. The sequence goes on along the minus strand of OY757931.1, from coordinate 83,478,750 downwards.
GGTTAGCAAGCTTCCCACATGCTTTGCAAAGGTTAGATGTACTTAACCCCCAGAGTTTTAAATTTACTGGTGTAGGTAATATGTCGTAAACTGCCTTAATGAGGAAACCTAATTGTTTAGGCTCCATTTGCTTGATGTCGCTCCATGTGATAGTCCTGTCCTTAGTGTTTTCTCACCTAGTCCATGCCCCTTGTTTGGGTTGCGCCACAGCTATGGCAAGACATTTGCTTTCCTCAAAATCATGAATCTCTTCCGAAATCATTCTTCGTTTATTCTTTGTGGTCTCTTTCGACCTCCACTTTTGTGGGTGAAGACCAAATCCGGCTATCCCAGTTGCCACAGAGCTGATTACTTCTTTCATTTTGAAGGAAGATTCTGCCGTCTCTACAGCATGTTTCGCGTTCCATTTTCGACCTGTTATTATGGCAGGTTCTGTACTTTTCACCAGTGGGTCCACAGAGTCACGCAACATTTGGAACAGTCGTGCTTTACCTAATTTAAATTCCTCAACAAGTGACTTTGTTGGTAACTTCAGTTTCGTTGATGAACTGTATAAAGCCACGTTTGTTAAGGATTTAGGAACTCCCAACCATTTCTTTAGGAACTTACTGATTAAACTCTCCATTTTTTCAATTCTCGAAAGCGATACCTCATATATCTGCATGGGCCATGCTAATCTTGGAATTAAACCAAAATAAACACACCACAGTTTATCTTTTGCAATGAGGTCACATTTATCAATGGAGAGTAATCCATCTTTTAATTGTTTTAAAAGATCTTGCCACCGGTGATGATCAGTAAGTGGAGGGGAATAGCAGCGACCGAGGCTTTTTACGCTTTTTTCACGTATTGTGGGGATTACATTATTATTGATGGCAAATTTGATTTCTTGGCATTTTCCTTTGATTATGGATAGACTACGACTTTTAGAAGGTTTTACCTTCATTACTGCCCACTTGAAAAGCTCCTGTAGGCGTTTCAGCAGCTTTTCCATGTGTGATTTCGACTCTGAAATCACTGTCACGTCATCCATAAAAGCCTTCATAGATGGGACAGTTTTCTTACTAGTGGTACCTTTAGTACTGCGTAGTAACATTTCCATTACCAAAACAAAAATTAATGGAGAGATAACACAGCCCATCATTATGCTAATATTTAATTTCTGCCAATTTGTGGAATATTTTGCATTAGAAAATCTCATATATGTACATTTATAGTATCCTGATATAAGTTTTCTAATATCTTCTGGGATCCAAAAGAAGTCCAATGCTTTCTCAATAAGCGGGTGTCTTACTGAGCCATATGCATTCTCAAGGTCTAACCAAATGACATGAAGTTCGGTTGATTTATTATATATATATATGTGTGTGTGTGTGTGTGTGTGGATATATATATATACATAATTATAGATTTATATGTACACACATATACATATATATACATATATATATACACACCCTCTTATATATATACATATATATATATATATATATATATATATATATATATATATATATGTTTTTTATAAGATTAGATGAAAAAAATTCAATTTTGTTGTTCCACTGAAATTAGTTATAAACTCAATAGCACTCAAATGAATATCCCAATTCACCTTGGATTATTTCTTAACAGTCTAACATTTTATTTTCCTCAAATTATAATAAATATATATATATATATATATTGGCAGCATTTCTCCGTTGATACAAATTTCATTAAACATAATAGACATTTTATGTCTACATATTTTCTTCTGGATCCGTTCGAATTCCCCTATTACTTTTACAATGCACCTTTCTGATACAAGTTCAATAGCTCAGCATTTAAAAAAAACATTCATGTCCAACAACACAATTGCGGAAAATTCTCACCGACAATACAACAATATTAGAACATCAAAATAATAAACAAAAACTACAGATTCTCGAAGCACTACATGCAACCGACACTTAATAGGATTAATTTTCAAACCAGTGCTAATGTAGTTAAATGTCTTTAGCTACTGACATTAATTATAGAATTCCATTTAAAAGCAAACGCCATAATCTTCAACAGTAAAGACGCTCTTACATAGTGGTAATATGCTAAAACAAAAGTTACATCACTTTTGTAATAGATCCTCCCCTGATGATGGCCCAAAGCTGGGCAGAAAGTCCTAGGGATACATACAACTATGGACAATACCTAAATCAATTCCCCTAGAATACGATAAAAGTAATACGGGAATTTGAACGGATCCAGAAGAAAATAAGTTGGCATAAAATGTCTATTATGTTTAATGAAATTTGTATATATATATGTATGTATGTATGTTTGTATGTATGTATGTCTCCTCTTTTTTATTTCATTTTTTGTGTACAAATTGATTCTTTTGTAACATTTAATTACTAACAAAGTTTTCCTGAAGATCCTTTTGGTGAAACTTCTGTAGGAGACTTCAGCTATTTTATTTAATCTTAAAACGCCTTCTCACAGCCAATACAGAACACTTATTAAAGTATTTGATTGTTCTATGACTAATTTAACATTTTAATCTTTTTATTTTTTCTGAATTAGTCTCTTTCTTTCAACAAATATATATATATATATATATATATATATACATATGTCTGTTCAAAAATATCTATCTAAGTCGGTATATATCTGGCTGTCTTTTATCCATCTATCAGTCTATCAATCTAGCAATATAATTAATTCCATAAATGTACTATTACACTTTGAAACAGAACTTTTCATTAATCAACTCCACTTAAATGTCCATGAACATATTCATTCTCTGATTACATGTATAAATATCTCCCTACTCTTCCTTTGTTTTGTCATTTATATTATTCTGTCAGCATTTGATAAAGTTATATATACAAATATCTATTTTGCATATAATATAGGATAATATAATAACATTTAATGTGCAGTTATATGAATATAATATCCCGATTGCAACAGTAATTGCAGAAATATATATTTGATATAAATGAGGATATTTTTCTATGGGTCCCGTTTGTAATATTTAAAAAGATATACTTGTATTGGGCTTTTCTTTCCTTCCATCATCACAGATGATAGAAAAAAAAGCTTTTAGCCTAATAGTGACAATTGCAGAAAGATCTATAAGCAGAACAGGCAATCACCAATGTGTGGTAGGTGATTTCATATTTGTCAGACATGGGGACATTATCCAATACTTCTTTTTTTTTTTTATTGCTAAAAGCAAAAACTCAACATTGCTTTAAAAGCCACTTTAGATTGATTTATGTAAATTCTCTATCTTTTATTTGAATCTTATCTTGATCGTGTGATCACTTCTCTCTTCAAACTCTTCCCAAAATTAGAGAAGGTAAGTTAAAAGTTTTGCAATATTTTGATGATATGAGGCGCAATTCTATGCTGTAGTCATGAAGAGGATGAACCAATCAACTTTGAGGTGTCGAGCTTGCCTGAGATTCTTTGAGTGCAATTCACCAGATTTGCCTTGATGGCTTGAAACCTTGGAATTTATAGTTTAGACCTACCTAAACATATCCAATTGTTGAGTTTCTTGTAACTTGAGCAAAATTTCTTGAACCATCTGTTTAGTTTAACTGCACCTTCATGTTTTTCCCAATAAATGATTTTAGTTGCTTTTACAGTGGTGTTATGGACTGCTTCAAAATCATAATGTATGTATACATGAATTGTGGAGCTTTCAAATTAAACATGGAGGAAAGCAATGCACAAGAGGTCAGGACACAAACTACCACTATACTAGCAAACACAAGTACTTTCCACAACTTAAACTGCTTCAATTTCATCAAGTATTAAAATATTGTAAAACTTTTCACTCATCCTCATAATTTTTTTCTTCAACTAGCAACTGGAAAATCTTCACAGAAAAGCTGAGTAAGAAACTTTATGATCTTTTCGTAGATTAATATGTCACTTTGACAACTGTTTAAAATTAGGGAGTTAAAATAGTTTCAACCCTAAATCTCGTTTCCTTATTTTCTGACTGTAATCTGTAGAATATCCTGTTGAATTCTCTGAGAACATTTTTGATGGAATCTTAAGCAGGATGTCTCCAGCTTATATTATTATATCGTTGAACAGCCAAAATATTCCAAGATAAAGAGACTTCCACTAGAAAGGTATAATACTTTGGGGTTAACTTATTAAATTTTCATTCATGTATGTTGCATATCTTTTGAAGTTGTCTCCTATACTAGAGACACCCTTATCAGGCAAAACATTTATTCAATTGTAAAGAAACATTCTTTTCAAACGTATCCTTTCTTTTACACGTTTACATGAACAAGTTGCGTTTCATCTATATTGTAGGTAGTATTATGAATTAGAACATTAATCAATTTTAAAGAACTCAGACCTTCTTAATGTGATCTTTTTCTACTATGATGATTCATCTATAAATTAATTTTGTATGTTTTTTTTTTTACGCGTGGTCTTAGTATAAACTATAACATTTTTTCACTATGTAAGAATAAAAAACTTCAAAAGGTATTTCTTCATTGATATCATCAAACGTCCATCCACTACTGCAATAGAGATATTGTTATTAGAAAAGACAATATTACATAGTGTAATGGTTCACAAGCTGTATTTACTGACCATTGTTACAGAGTTTGATTCTCCCTGAGTGCTCCGTACAGTCAGCTTTGTGGTACAACTAGGTTCTTTGATAGAATTATACATCCATTGCACAATTCCAAGAATGGTAAATTCTTTCCCATATTTTTACCCCTATTTTACATTTCCATTTTCATCATTATTTTCCATCTCTTTTTATTCTTTCAACTTTCTCCTTCTTCCTTTTTTCCTTCCTTTCTTTCTTTTTTCTTTCTTTCTCTGTTTCAACACTTCTTTTCCATTCCATTATTCTTTTTACTTCAACATCTGACTTTTCTTCCTTTTTTTCTTCTTTTCTTTCATTTTTCTTTCTTTCTCTGTTTCAACACTTCTTTTCCATTCTATTATTCTTTCTCCATCAACAGGAATTCAATCCGAAGAAAATACTATTAGAGATTTGATTAACAAGGAACATAGGTGACTGTTCTTCATTTATTCTCTCATTTTTTCAAGCATTTCAAATTTTATCATTAGAAATTCTATTGTTACCCTTTTGAGATAGTTGATGTGAGCTGTTATTTTAGCCAGAACAAAATAATAAGTAGGCATCTGAGATTTCAGTGACTTGCTAATTGACATAGTTGACTATAATGTCAATTTTTTCATAAGCTTGAAACTTTCTTTATAACTGCAATATAAACATTGATAATTGTGTTAGACATAAAGATTTCAGTGATAAATGAACTAGTTAATGAATGAGGTTAGGGAATCACGTTATCCATGATGCTAGGTGTATTATTGGTCTGTCTGTTAACAATAACTGACTTGGTAGGGTTGGATTGGGTTCTATGGTATATCAACCCTTGTAGGTTATTTAGTACCAAATCATCTTTTTTTTGTAGATACTATTTTTGAATGAACCCAGGCCTATTCTTTTGCTTACAGTTTAATGGTTTCAAGTATTTCTGACAAGAATAATTCTTTTTACAAGTAATTATTTGTTTAAATGCAATTAAATGATTTCAAATATTGCTATGTTTGGTTTGATTTGGTTTAATTTTATGGTATATCAACCATTGTAGGTTATTTAATGCTGAATACATTTTTATACCAATAAACAATTCTATTTTAAACAATTCAGGTTAGTATAAGTACAGTTTCGATGTCAAAAAACAGTTCTATTTCATTTCAAGCAATTCAGTTGTTTGTTTGTTTGTTTGGGATATTTTATGGCATATCAACCTTTGTAGGTTATTTAATGCCAAATCCATTTTTATAAAGATAAACAGTTCTATTTCAAACAATTCAGTTTCATATAAGTACGCAGTTTAATTGTCAAAACATTTCTATTTCAAGCTATTCAGTTTAGTCAAACAGTTCAAATTCAAACATTTCAGTTTAGTATAAATATAGCTTTTGTTTACATATAGTTAAATGTCAAAACAGTTCTATTTCAAGCAGTTCAGTTTAGCATAAGTACATGGTTTAGTTCTATTTGACCCATAGATAGGACCATATCAGGTGCTACCTCTCCAGGCCAGAGTGGATTTGGGAGTAATAGCAATGAAAAGGTACTCTGCATTCCCTAAAGTTCCTGCATTACTGGAACCTCACTATCAGATTGTTTAGTGTCATATCCAGGACACTTTTTGAGGGAGTCTTACCCTTCTCCAGAGAAGCAGTCAGTGTATTCTACAGCCCCAGCTGACTGGGCAAGTATTGGTATGTAACACTAACAATGTAATTTAACATTAGTCATTTGTTTGCACACAGTTAATCATTTGTGAGTGAATAGTTTGAAGATAATTCTATTTCAAAATGAGTTAAAACTAATTTGTTTGCATAAAAATATTTCAATTGTTTCTACAAAATTAAATGGTTTCAATTACTGAGATCTAAAAACAAGCATTTCTATTTAATATTGATTATTTATTCGCACACAGACAAGTGGTTTCAAGTATTGCTATTTAAAAGTAATTATTCTACTGAACACTATTAATTCCTTCACAAACAGTCAAATATTTCCAAGTATTTTTATGTAATACCAATAATTCTATTTTGCATACAGCAAAACAGTTTCAAGTATTCCACACTCATAGTCTTATTTGCACACAGTTAAACGGTTCCAAGCATTGCTATGTATTACTAACAATTCAATTAAACATCAATCATTTGTTTACACAGTTAAATAGTGAAAGAGTTCAATTTCTAGTTATTCACTTTAGCATGTCACTTGCTTGCACACTGTTAAAATGATCAAACAGTTCTATTTGACCTAGGAGGTGTTACCACTCCAGTTAAGAATGGACCTTGAAGCAATGGCAATGAAGAGGTACTTCCCATTCCCCAAAGCTCCAAGGCAAGAGCCTCATCCTCAGATTGTTTAATATCATATCCAGTGCAATCTTTGCGGGGCGGGGGTCTTACTCCTCTGCTGAGATGCCGTCAGTGAATTCTACAGCCTCACCTGACTGGTTTATTAGTTGTTATATATATATATATATATATATATATATATATATATATATATATATATATAGTTTGAATATCACTAGTGCTTGGTGATAATCAGTTTCTTGCATATTGGTCTTGGTTGGATGATCCCATTGCTGAGAAACTGATCAAGGACCATTGACTCTGTGTCTATGCCATCCTTATTTTGATAGATATAATCTATCACCAATATTGAGCACATTTTATTCATAAATATAGCAAACAATATAATCAACATATATATATATATATATATATTACATGAATGATACAACCATCAGATAGAAATATAAGAAAAAGTGGCTAATCAACTGTATTTATGGTATAAAGTATTTGTCACTTGGCTAAATGTTTGTACATGTGACTCTAACACAAAAAAAAAATCATAGCAATCCAAATATAGGAAAATAAATCATAGAATTAGTCATGTGGTAAATAACAAAGAAGAAGTTTCATGATATGTGTATACTTAAATAACAGTTAGTTTTTTTTTTTTGTTCAGCAATCTATTCTCAGCATTTCCCTGGATACATAATTTTAATTCCAGACATAGTATATAGAATATATGAATGAATGTCTGAAGGGATATCCAAACAATAAAATACAGACTCTGTTGCTAATCCAGTACATTTATTTCCATACAAATAAAATATTTTGTATATGTTACCAGTACTACTATGCTATTTTTCAACATTGTTGCTATTGAAATTGCTGCACTTGCTGCATTGGTGCATGAGTGCATCATTATCCTCTTCAAAGGAAATGGAATCAAATGAATAGAGCTCGTTTTGGGACTCAACAAGATGGCACTTTCCAATATCTCAAATTCTTGATTAATGTGGATGCTTGATATGGTACTCATCCGGCATAATTGAAAACCTCTTAGAGAATAAAGTACACCTGACTAATACCGACTTCCTGCTCATTACATATTCACCAGATACAGCAACAAATTTATGGTGAATTTCTGGTTGGATAGTTGCCGTTAGTATGGAAAACTTTTATTATGGCTTGTACCTCTATATTTGTTAGCCTTGTCAGCAGGGCTTACAAATGTGTTTCCTTCAGAGGGATAAGACTCCCTATTTCAAAAAAGGGGTGGTTTGAGTATGACACTAAACTTCATCTGATGGTGAGTCTTGAGTTTTGAAGATCTAAAGAGAGTGGAATATGTCTTCATTGCCATTACTCCCAGGTCCACTCTGACTCAGAGTGGTAGTACTTATTTGGGTCCTATTTATCAGTCAAATAGATTCATTTCAAAATTATTCATGTGTAATAGGAATACTTGATGGCATATAAATGTAAATTGTTTATTTCAAGAATAGTTATTTGAAGCTATAATTATTTACTAATAATCATTATTATTAGTTACTTGAAACCATATAACTATGTGTGAACGAATGACTGTGATTAAATAGAAATAATCATATGTTAGTATGTTGACCAACCATAGTCGAAAATGACCCAAAGGGTCCATTTTCAATACTTACCACCTTGTACCCTTACTAAAACTAAGGTGTAGGTAAGGGTGCAACTCCTTTCCCTGGATTGCTCCATTTACCCTTGATCCATACATTATTATGCTGAGTATTAAGTAAGGAGGCATCACTTTGAGTCTTTTGAATGACTTGACCAGAGATTGAACCCAGGTCTAGCAGACCATTAATGAGCTCTCAAACCATTATGTCAATAGGCTGCTTAGGAATAATCGTATATACCATATAATTAGCAGAGTATTAGATAGGAATACTGGAAACTATACAACTTATTTGTATTTGATGATAATAATTGATATTATATTATTCTGAAAAAAAATAAAAAATTACAAAAAATGTCTATTTAAGTTTACAATGAATGCATTTCCTTTACCTTATGGCATAATATAATCTTAGGTGGGTTGAAATGCCATTAAAATCAATCAATCAATCATTCAATGTCAATTATATTTGTCCATTATTTTATGGAGGCAGTAATCTTTATTATATCACTTGTTCATGTACTTAATATTTTTACTGTTTTGGTTGTTACAAAAGATTTTGCATATCCCCCACAAGTTTTGTGTTTATAGCTTTCACAGTCTTTTAATTTCAGTCGTTTGTATTTTACTTTTCAGGCATCTTTCTTATATACAAATATAATGAGTCTCTTATTCATGTACAGATAAATTGTTGGGAGTTCATTATAGAATTCACCAATTTTTTTTGTCAATCCTTATATTGACTTGAGCTTGTGAGAAAGGAAATTTACAATTTTGTGGTTTGCCTTTTCAGTCGTTGAATGAATAAAGCATTTTGGAATCAGCAGAGAAAAGAGAAGTAGTGCTTGTCAGGTGAGAAAATATTTAAGTGAAGATTCTTTATAAGATTGCTCATTAAAAGAGCGTTGTCATTTGGGATAGAAAGACAGAAGGGAACAAAATGAAAGGAGGGAAGGAAGAAAGGAAAAAGGAAGGGTGGAGAGATAGAAGGAAGGAGGGGAGGGTTAGAAAAAAGAAAACAAGAAAAAAAGAGGAAAGTAAAGGAAGAAGAGAGTGAGAAAGAAAGAGAGAAGTGAAGGAAGGAATTCTGGGAAGCATGGGAAAGCAAAAAGAAGGAGGAATAAACGGAGGTAAAAAATAGTAGAAGAAAGAGGAGAAAGAAGGGAGAAAGGGAACAAGCAAAGAGGAGAAAAAAAGAAAGAGAGGAAGAGAACAGAGGCTGGGAGAGAGAGAAAGAGAGAGGAAGGATAAATGGAAGGGCAAAAAGGTAGAAGAAGATCAGAAGGAGGGAGGGAAGGAAGGAGGGAAGAGAGAGGTTGGCAATGATTAAAAGGAAAAAAAATGAAGATTGCAGTAAAAATTGAGAAATTTATAAGGAACAAAAAACAAGAATCAGAAAGTGTGATGAGAATAGAGTAGAATTTATATAGAAAGAAAGAAAGAAAGAAAGAAAGAAAGAAAGAAAGAAAGAAAAGATAGAATTTTAAGAATTGAAAAAAGAAAGAGACAAAGAGAAAAATAGATAAAATAGATAAAAATGTTTAAAAGAAGGAAAAGAAAAAAATATGAAAAGATTAAAAAGAAAAAAAAGAAAAAATTGGTTTAGATTTTACACAAGAAAATAAGAAAGAAAGAAAACCAATGTTGGACATTGAGCAAAAAAAGAATTCTAGAAATAAAGGAGAAAAAAGGTCATGAGAAAAAAAAGCAATTTTACAAAATGCAACAAAATAAGGAAAAAGAAAAAAAATTAGTGAGAGAGAGAGAGAGAGAGAGAGAGAGAGAGAGAGAGAGAGAGAGAGAGAGAGAGAGAGAGAGAGAGAAAGAGAGAAAGAGAGAGTAGATGTGTAAGAACAGTTTTGAAAAAAATGAAAAATTTAGATGAAGAAGTAAAAAGAATCAGAGTGAGAAAGACTAAAACATAAACATAATCTGATGTTGAAGAGTTTGAAAAAATGTGGGATAATGATATATAAATAGAGAGAGAGAGTGGGAAATGATATATAAATAAATAAAAAGAGAGTGTGAGGATCGATAGATAAATAGAGAGAGAGAGAGAGAGAAGAGAGTGAGGAATGATATATGAATTACATAGGGAGGGTGGGGAATGATAAATAAGAAGGAAGAGAGAGTGGGAAATTACATTTGAAAACATACAGAAAGAAGGTGGAAATGATAGATAAATTGAGTGAGAAAGGATGGGAAATGATTGATGAACAAATTATATATATATATATATATATATATATATATAGAGAGAGAGAGAGAGAGAGAGAGAGAGAGAGAGTTCAGCAGAGAAAGATGAAGGGAATACACTTTATGTTTACCCTCATTAGTTAAGTATTCATGGCACTACAAAATGACAATTTTCATCAGGAAAAAAAAATTGAAAAAAGACAAGAAAAAAAGGAACAAAGAAAAATGAAAAAAAAGAAAAGAGAAAAGGAAAAAAAAAAAATTTTAAAAGAAAAAAGGAGTAAGAAAAAATAAATTTTCCTATGAACAAAATGAAATTAGCAAAATTCTCCTTTTCAAATTTTTTTTTTTTTTTGTTTTTGCTTTTTTTTCTAAATTTTAATGTTTTGTTTTTTAATTCATCTCTACAGGAACAAGCTGAAATCCTTCATGCAGGAAAAAAAAGAAAGTTTGCAAAAAATAAAACAAAACTGTTTGAAATTGTCAAATCTCAGGAACATTTTTTGGTGTTCAGAAGAGAATTTTTATTCATTCATTTATTTTTTCAAATATTTTCATTGTCAATTCTTTATTTATCACTGATTTTGACGGAACACAATTTGTAGCTATCAGAATTTTGGAGAGGTTTCACATGATTAGCAATCAAACTTGATTCACTCAAACACTATTTTCTCTTCGTCAAGTTGAAGTTTTAAACAAAGTCCTTTAATTCTTTTTACTGGCAACTTAAATACAGAGTCTTGACTTATAGAATTTGCCAGTGTTGGTTTTAATCACAATTTCCATTGACCATCTGTAAAGCATTTGGGTGTTTCAAAGAATGCTATAATCAATAGAATGTCAGATAGAATATACTGTCATCCATTTTTTATTACCCTGGTGTGGCAAAAGTTTTACGATATTTTGGTATGTGCTTGTTTGTGGCACATACATAATGCCATCAAAGCAGTTCAATCTATAGAAGGAACCCCTTGTGGTTGGTAGTATCATAATAGTTGGTATGTGGACGTATAAATCGCTTCACTCTGAGAATGATTTGAAAGCTGCACTGATGAATGTGCAAGATAGTCTAATTAGAAACTTTATGATTTATGTGTTCAAACTGGATCATAATACTGTAGAAGCAACTGAAACCATTCATTGTGTGAAAGGTGAAGGCACAGTTGATCACAGTAGAGTAACCATATGGTCAAAGAAATTTCATTTGCATTATAGAACTATGATGATCAAGCAATATTAGGTAAGCTTAAAAGATTCTTCAACAGTGCTTCATGCCATGGAGACAAATTAGACAAGTAGTACTAAGAGATTATCAGGAAAGCCCAGCATCTCACAGTCCAGTGTGGTTTTATCACCCTGTCATCTGAGAATAATCATCTGCAGCTGCAGAGTTGTGCCTCATATTGCAAGACTTTTCAATCATCCGAGTATTATTGAGGGTTCAATGAGTCTTTGCATAGAAATATGTTTGAAATTGGAAATATCTTGTTGCCATAATTCATTTAAAGTTAGAAATGAATAATAATAATAATAATAATAATAATAATAATAATAATAATAATAATGTAGTCATGGCATGGATGGATTACAAAAAGTCCAATGACATGGTCCCATAAACTTGGATAATAGAATGTCTGAAAATGTTCAAAATATCCATCAAAGTCATAAACTTACTACAAAAGCTACGGAGAATTAGAAAGTGAAATTAGCAGCTGGAGGATAAACCCTCGCAGAAGTTAAAATCCAAATAGACATCTTCCAAGAAGTTCAGTCTTGCCACTGCTATTTGTTATAGCAAGGATGGAGCTTGATTATATAAGGAAATGCACAGGAGGCAACAAATGTACAAAGTAACAGGAAAAAATCAACCACATCGTATTCATGGATAATATAAAGATATTTGTTGAAAATGAAAAAGACCTGAAAGAATATACTGCCAGAATATAGGAATGGAATTTGACAGTGAAAAATATGCCATGTTGATAATGAAAATGGATAAAAGAGAAACAAAGGAAGGGAATAATGGAAGCAGACACCATTAAATAGAAATAAAAGAAAAAGTAGGAAAATTCAAAGAACAAGAAAACTTCTCAAAACCAAAAGTCTGAATCAGAAATCTCATCAAAGGAATTAACACCTGGACAGTTCCACATTGTAAGATACTTTGGACCATTTTTAGTATGGTCAATGGAGAAACTCAGACAAATGGATCAAAGAACAAGGAAGTTGAGTATGATGCACAAGTCTTTATACCTGAGAGATGCCAGCATTGAAGATTGTGTTGAATCAAAAATTCTAGGATTGGAGGAAAGCAAAAAAAGACCAAAGAAAGATGAATTACAGAAGCCGTTAACAACAATATCAACATGAATAAATCAAGGACCAAGAGAAAAACAACAAAATCTTAAAAACAAAAATGAGATACTCAGATCAATATTTTAAGTGAGAAACTGGGGAGATTGCAAGCAAGATGACTTGGACAAAGCAAAGAACAGAAAATGCCAAGAGAAAAACTGAATCTCTATTTATATGAGCATAAAATGATGACATAAGGACAAATTATATTAAAGCAAAAATTGATAATGCTCAAGAGAAGAGCAAGTGTGGTGAAAGAGATGAAATAGTTAATCACATAAAACGTGATGACTACAAACTGGAACAAAAGGAATATAGGAGTAGAAATGATTGGGTAGGAAAGGTGATCCACTAAGAATTGTACAAGCAATCATAATTTGACCATGCTGACAAACAGTATATGCATAAACCATAATCTGTCCAAGAAAATGAGTCGCAAAAAATTCTCAGGGAATTTGAAATAAAATCCCAGCCAGCAGGCTGGACCAAATGTTAATCAATAAGAAAAAAATAACTTGTCATTAAGTGTATTTTCCTGTTCCAGTTGACCAATGAATGAAAATAAAAGGAAGTGAAAAGATTGACAAATACTTGGATTTTTCTTGAGAACTAAGAAAGCTATGGAACAGGAAGGTAATGGTGATACAATTTGTAGTTGGTGTGTTTAGGATGGTCTATAATGTCTTAGAAAAGAGAATGGAGGAACTAAAAACAAAAGGAAGAATGGAGACCAAATAGAAAATGTACTCTGTAAAATTTCAAAGAAACTTTTCCATTTCTTCCATTTTCTATCATGTGTTATATATCAACCAACAAAAATCCCTCCTCATTCAGATTCTCTTACAGCAATATTAGTTCATGACAATACACTCTCAATGAAAATCTCCCTGACATCCTTGCAGGGGGGAAGTAAAAGATTGCTTCCTGTACCAAATAACTTTCATCAAGCCATCACACACACACACACACACACACACACTCAAACATATATATATATATATATATATATATATATATATATATATATATATATATATTGTGCATGGAGGTGCCAATTTAAGAAATGGACATGGCAACCTGAGCTTAAATCCTGGAGGATTGAGACCTTTGGAAAAGTTATGAATCCAATTATTCTCTCTTTAGCCATTGGTAAATAGTATGGCAGACTGGGCTCTTTAACCTTGATATTCATCTAGTCTGGGAGAAAAAAACCCATTTAAACTCTGCTTAAAAATTGACCTTGTGTCACATCCTGCTAATGTATTGGGGTTGGATAAATACATATATATTTTTTTTCTTTTACTTGTTTTTCCTTAATGTTTTTCTTACCCTCAACATTTACTCATTTCCACTTTTTTTTCCTTCTTCATTTTACTTGCTTTTCTAAGTTCATTCTCACAGAGAAAACAACTGTCAGAAAGAGCAAATGATTCCAGTATGAAAAGGTTGGAGGTTGAGCAGATACTACTCACTGATCCTCTGTATAAAAAAGACAGAAAGAGTAAAGATCAATATTGAATATGAAAGAGTAAAAGAAACAATTTGGCTTGTACCAAAATATTGCAAAACTTTTTACTCACTCTGGTCATATGTTAATAAGTAGACCTTTCTTCGGTTTATAACAAAGCAACAGTTATATTTACTTGGCTTTCTGGCTATCTACAGACACTGACAATATACTATATTCCTGGTTGAAAACATCCTATATCCTAATTCTTTCTTCTTTGAAGCACTGTATATTGCGATTTATTACTTGATCTCAGTGAAAATTGAACATGTTTGTGAAATCATCATTTCTCATCTTTGAGAAAGTATCTCCTAATGTCTGGTGTTTTTTTTTTCTTTTCTTGTAAATGTCCAATTTCTCTCATGTTTTGATATAATCTCTTCCTAAACACCAATAATTTGTCAAAATTAAATTAATACTCTACTTCATCTTGTAAGTAGATTTACTAAACGTGTCAAGACAGTGGAATGCATTAAAGTTGGAAGAGAAACAAGATGAAAGGAATTGGGATAATTTTTGCCGATCTTGTAAAGGAGAAAGGGGAAAAAATCAAATATAAACTCTTAACAATGATTCTCACCAGAAAAATTCTTTCTGAAAACTGGGGAAACACATATATATGTCTGTATGCATGTGTGTGTGTGTGTGTGTGGGCAAGTGTGTTTGTGTGTGTGCATGTATATATATATATATATATATATATATATATATATATATATATTTGTTTGAACAGTGACTGAAGTATCACAGTTAAATAAGTTTTTAAAAAATTATACGAGCTGAATTTGTGAATAAGCCTTTTCCGTTTTGCTTGGGTTTTCTTGTTTAAGGTGTAAAGTAAAAAAATATTTTTAGTTTTTAATGATGAAAAACAGTTGAACAAATTTAATAGTCACCATGTTTGCGTTGCTGTCAGAAATACTTTCAAGAGAATGGAAGTTGCAATGACAGAATTTGCTGATCCTAGCAGACCTGACGTTTCCAAGAAAACAAAATGGTAAATGGAATAGAAGGAAAAGAAAAATTTTAAAAAGAACTTCTATTGACAATCAAAAGTCTGACCCAAAAGTTTCCAAATATTATTTGAACTTCATAGTCAATTTAACAATTGACAAAATAAAACATAAACATGAACTTATTTTGAAATTTTCAGAGTAAAGAATACATTAAGAAAAATATCCATATTGCCAAACTGTTATCCTCATCTCTTGACTAAAATTCTGAGCATTCATCACCAATAGATATTCTAATTCATTCACAAAAGATACACACACACACACACACACACACACACACACATATATATATATATATATATATATATACATCAGTGGCAAAGAGTAACTTTGGAACCAGTGTATGCAGTCCATTATGCAGGCTAATCACTAAGGCAGAGATGGAAAAGGAGAGCCCTTCTCTACACTTACCAGAAAATCATTTGCCTGCTCCCATCATTGGAAATGCGATGTGAACTAATTCTTATATGGGAAAATACACTTCTACCAACAATCCTTTGATACCCCTCTTGACTGGATTTGAACCCCAATTATTAAGACTCTGGTGATGATGAAAATTGCTATTTATTGCAAGAGAAAATAATCAAATCGATATATAATGAATTATTAAAATTTATTTTTAAATCATTTTAATCCTTTGTTTCCTTTTGGCAAATTCATTGATCACTTTGTTGTAAATAGAACCATACTCTACCTTCAGCTTCAAAAGGTCTTTATTCATGGTAATGAAAACCAAATTACTTAATTTCCCTTCACTTTGAAAATATCTCATATGATAATTTATCAGCTTTAATAAAGAAGATGATCTCCCATAGGAAGCAGATGTGGCGATTTGTTTACTTCAGTCAGAACTTGGCTTAGTTCAAGTTCCTATTTTATTTCGGTGATATCGCAGATGCTTGACATGTGCTTTGCAAAATCCGCTGGATAAACTGATTTCAACCTGGATTTCAATCCGTCCAAGTCCAATACGTCTTTATGTACACCCAAAGTTGGAAACATTTCCATCGGAAAATATTTTTTGAAAGTGTGAAAATGCTTTGTGTATAACAATACAACAAATCTGGACTCTTCCATTGATTTAAATCTTTGCTCAACATGAACAATAACTTCATCCAAAATATTTTTCACAACAGAATAATACAAATTTTTTGTCTAAATCTGTTTGACTTAAAGTTATTTAAATCTGTGAGTTTTTGAATCATTTGTGTGAAGCAATGAAAACATGATCACTTCATTTGCGAGTAACTGTTTGCTTAAAATGGTTGGAAAGCAAACAAAAGAATTTCTGCTTTATAGAGACTTTCTCTCAGTAACTTCCCACTTTATTATTATGTCTACTCTTTTTCATGCATTCAACTTGAAGGGAAAAATAAATCACGTAAGACTAAAGCTGCGGGATTTTTTTATCTATGACTACATCGCAAGCAGAATTATTTTTGCTTTTCTGCGATGACTCTCTTTCACCCACAAACTATAATATCTTGTCTCTCTTTTTCATGTACCCAGCTTGAAGAGAATAATAAAAAAGTGAAGACAAAAGCCACTGCCTTTTTTGACCATAGCAAGAACATAAGGGAAAAAATATTTTTGTTTTTCTGTAACTGTCTTTCTTTCACATGCTCTTCCAGTTTTATGTTCTGTCTCTCATACTCCCTACTCAAAGGTAATAGGGAAGCTACTAGATTCATTGCATTCTCTTGCGTCTTTTCTTGCTAAATCAACAGGCTTTTTCTCTACATACACTCCTAAAATAATATCACTTGTGGCAATAATACTAAGAGATGAAGAAATAGGAAATACATAAAAATGTATGTACAAAGAGGATGGAGAAAATTATCAATAATTGATTTTATATTACAGAAAATTATTTATACTAGAATAAATGAAGGTATGCTGTGTATATGTTGCATACATGAACCCTTAGCTATATATATATATATATATTCAAAATCTATGGTTCAGAACATTGGGCCTAGTGGGTAGAGTGTTCGCCAATGGTCTGGGAGACTGGATTTCAATCCCAGGTCACATCATACCAAAGACTTTAAAAATGGTTTGTGATACCTCCTTGCTTAACACTCAGCATTATAAGGTACACATCAAGGGTAAAGTGGAGCAATCCAGGGAAAGGAGTAGCGCTCTCCCCTACACCTCGGTGTAGTAGCTATTGAAAAGGGAGCCTTCTGGTTGCCTTCAACTATGTTTGCCAGCTTATATATGGGTTACAACAAACTTGAACAACATTTTCCCACAAACACTCAAGATTTTAACTGAGGGACAAAGTTCACTATTTGATAAAAAAAAACACATTGTAAAATATCACAGCCATAATAGAAGCACACAAAAATAAACAGAAAATTTCTAACTGCTCACCTCAAATGCTAAATTAGTTTCAAAACACAGCTTTGAACATATTTAGGGAGACAAATTAACACTTACATAAAAAAATGTGTGACCAAACAGTCAAGACTAATTTGAAATACCCTTTGCCCATGTCTAACATATATGTTCCAAATGGAGAACTCTATGTCAGGTTTCTAAGACAGCATATAAAGGTCAGTTGAAGATACTTGGAGACTAGAAAATGATTTTATTCAATGAATAAATATGCTACATAACCAATTCATTTTTCATTGCTTCTCTTACAGTGTATCAACTCTTTTAAAAACTATTATAAAACCTTTATAAAAAATATTTTTCTCCTCCAGGCTTTTCTCCTGATAATGAGCTCAGGTTAAAAATTGTTTAGAACAGTAAAAAAATAAAATAACAACAAAGAAATATTCCAATTTGTGTAATCAATTTTGTTTATTTCCTATACACACACACACACACACACACACACACACACACACACACACATATACATATATATATATATACTCACACACACTTACACAGATATAATTATTTAATAAGTGTAACTTTGAATATTCATGGGAAAGGTATGAAATCTCTTATACCCCCAGTTGTGGGTTAAATAATACCACTACTGCACTTCTACTAGAATAGCTTTGGTATTAGATAACCCACAAAGATTGATATGCCATTAAACAAAGAAACCAAAGCAAACCTACGCATATATATAATTTTCCACTGTTTGCATTAATCTTTTAAGCATCCTTTGGTCAAAAAAGACCATGAATCTGACCAGATCTCGCCACAGTTTTGTGTAAGATTGATTAAAATGCAACAGGTTTTCTTTTGCTACATCCGCATGAAGGACAAGGTGATACAAATTGACATTAGCATCATTGCAAGTATTGCTAGTACAAGGTTGAAGACAATTTTGTGCTGCCTTAAGGACTTGAGTTTGTTGTTTTGAATTTAGAGTTTTTCTACTCCTTGAGGGAGTGCCCATCAAGGATAAAGAGTCCAGTTTACTAAACTCTTATTAAAACTGTTAAGCTGATATGTTGCAAGGGGCTTTGAATTCAAAGTTTTTCTTCAACTCGTGGAATGAGATATGGATTCATGCTAAGTGTCTTAGAAAATGGAATCAGTGAACCAATTCAAATTCTGGAAGAAATTGTTAGCATTTCACTACATGCTAATTCCCTTGGGAAAGGCATGAATCCATCTGTTCTCTATTTGCTTTACTCTTTTTAACAATTTAGGTTGGGTAAATAGATTTATAGTTTGAGATGAATGAATAGACATGAACAGGCTGAAATTGACACATTCATAATAAACATATTTATTGATAATGATAGTTGTATCAACAACCAAAATAGAAACAATTAGACAAGATATATATATTCAAATAAAAAACATCATGATCCTTTGCTTTATATGGGATATTTCAGAAATACCAGCCACATTTTAAAACGTTCACCTTTGTAGTGCAATCTTTATCAAATGCAATAATAGCTCCATCTAACACGACAAAGCAATGTTTTTAAAGGTTGAAAAAAAAGACCAAAATAACTTGTATCAAAAAATTTTTTTCACTCTTGTTTAAATGAAGAGATACAGTTTTTAATTCTTTCATCAATGAAACTGTTTTGAAATTTTCAATCCCTAGTAGTATCAATTTTCTCTCTGGGACAGCATTAATCTGATGTAACATGAAATAAACACTAAAAAATCGCTAAAAGAACACTATAGTAATTACAGATTTGACAGTCTTAAAAATCTTTTCAACAGCACATTCACAGTGTGCACCAGTCCAAGCAGTGGTTGTAAATGATCATATCTGCCCCCCCCAAAAAAATGGAAGACATCAACTAGATGCAGCTATTATTACTACTTACCTAAGTTCATTCACTTGTATTTTTGTCATACTCTGTATTTCCCTTTAATTCATGTAAGTTGACTGAAATAAAATCAAGAAAACTTGAAAGGAAATTATAACTGTCGGAAATACACATACATTCTGGCTGGGTCAGTCATTCTCTTAATTCCCAGAAGAGAACCTGTAAATTGCAGTTGGCTTTCTGATGTTATAAACAGTTTTGATGATTGTTTGCTGAAACACAGCAGAGTTTTCCAGGCATTAATCAGCCCCAATTGAACTTGGAAAGACGTCAGCTTCATTTGCCTCATTACATCAAATTCTTTCTGGTCATTGAATTTATTTTGGCATGGCAGAAAATCACTGAACTGATTAGATTGCCCACATTTTCCTTTAGAAACAGGAAAAGCATGGTGAAATGAATATTATATGTGCATGTTGATAAAAATCATGATACTTTTTCAGAGTTTGATGGTTCAAAACTTACTAATAGTGGATTTTCCCTTGTTTTTTTTCTTTTTTGACATAGGATTTTTGAAAAGTCCTGTTTCTTTAGATGGTAGGCAAAGAACTTATTGATTTACCTTTCCCCACCTCCACTATGTGCAGGATATGACACAAGGTCAATTTTTAAGTGAAGTACAGCTGGTTTTAATTCAGTTTTCCTATTCTTATGCTTTCTTCATCATTAGGTTATGGATTTATTGATGTACCAACCTTTTTTGAACAAATCTACTTTGGACTTGGAGGTGTGCTCAATTGTTATCATCATAGGGAGTGGAACAAGTGACCTGAGTTCAAATCCTGGACATAGCAGTTTGTATTTCACTTTGCACTAATGCCTTTAGGAGAGGCATGAATCCGTCTGTACTCCACATTTATTGGTAAATAGTAGGGCAGACTGAGCTCTTTAGCCCTGTCCAGGTAACCATACTAGGAAAAAAAATTTTTGAATTCAAACCAGCTATACTCTAAAAATTGACCTTGTGTCACACCCTGTCAGTAGTTGAAGTGTTGAGCAAATATATACAGACAAGTAAATTCTCTCTCCCATACACATACACCCAAGTACACCCTTCCTCATATATACATCTGCTTATACAAATGTACACTTTCTCTTAAATGCATATACATACAGTGGTATATACTCTCTCATAGAGATATACTGATACAAGTACACTCTCTTTGTCAAATATATATTTACACTTTCTCTCACATACACTGACATACACATGGGAAGTCTTTCTCAGATATAAATGTCAAATTAAATCAAAAAAAGTCATATACTCTTATTCAAAGGAAACAATAGACAATTAACATCACAATGACTAGTATTCTCATTCAGGTCATTCATAGTGAAAATATTTCTAATATAGTCAATAAAACAAGAAGAAATAAACCCCATGAATAGAGAGTACAGTTTGAAATTATCATGACAAAAAATCTTTTGAGAGATTTACAAAATGTTGATTATTTTCAGAATCTGTATTTCCTTCCACATTTTCAGCTTCTAATCATTGATTTACCATCTTCATCATATGAACTGCATTAAAAGTGTTAAGTTATAATTACCAGAAAAGAAATAAATAATGAATGAAACTTAAAAAAAAATCCCCTTAGTATTTAACAGACTTATCATATTTACCAACCCCTCAGCTCAGGCAGGATATGACACAAGGCCAATTTTTAAGCGGAGTTTAACAGGTTTGAATTCAGAGTTTTCCTTCTCCTAGACCAGTTGCCTCACTAAGGCTGAAGAACCTAGTCTTCCCTACTATTTACCCATAGCTGGAGGGAAAATAATTAGATTCATACCATTCCCAAGGGTATCAGTGCTATGTGAAATGTCATCAGTCTCGTCCAGGATTTGAACTCGTGTCGCCGTGTCCATTTCCTACGACGCTAACCATAGCACCAATTATTCTAGTGAGTTTCTTTAGTACCATTGAAACATTGATTATTCTTCACATCCTTAAATCTTAATCTTGAAATTAATTTTCAGTTTATTAAACAAAAGTAATACTAAGCTGAAGGTTAGGTGAGTATGGAGGATGTTACATTTGCATAAATTTGTGTTTCACCCATAAAAAAAATCACTTTTAAAAGATGTTTAGAGATTGGCTTCATATTTTTTCAAATTGACACAATTTTCTAGATGTTATCATCATTTTATAAGTTCCTCAGCAATAGAATGTGTTCACATATTTACATATACAATCCCTAGCAAAATTATGGAATTAGCAAAACTAGAGGATGTTCACTGATATTTAGCAGTAAATAAACCAATAGTAGATAAGTTGTAAAACATTTTTTCTTTAGTAGTTTAGCATTATGACTTCATAAAATACTCCTTAAATGAACTCGATTAAATGAATTAAATTGATAATATAATTTTTTCCAACTGATGCATAAAGAAATATGGAAAAAGCCAATGTTGAAGAAAATATTAAGCAATTATCTTGTGATTTGCATTCCTAAAACAAATGAAGGTATACCTTGGGTAACGTCATTTTGAGTTAAGTTATTCTTGATTATACGTTGTTTGTATGAGCAGAAATCTGAAGATACAAATCCATCTAAAGATAAAAGACAGTTCTAGCAGACCACAACAAGCAGTTGGGTATTCCGAATTGAAAGGAAACGTGTCCTCAAAAAAAATGTCAATTGAAACAGTGGAAAGGATTGTAAAACTCATTCAAGGAAGCAATCTACAGTGTCATCTGGTGAAAGATGTTGGTTGTTTCCAGTCAGCAGGACCTAAAAGTGGAGCAAATGTAAAAGAAATAGAGTGGCTAAAAAAGAAAAACAAACTGATCAACCATGGCTTCAAAGCATTGGGATCATAAACTAAAAGCAATTTGCCTTGAAGATTGAAAAATATACAACAAAACAAATGACAAACCAATTAGTTAAAACAGATTATGTTGCTCAGCAGTGCACACATGCATATTTGAATTTAAATTTCAAAATTACAAAAGGTATAAATCTTGATAGTTTCTGATAACACTTTATTTATTTATGGAGAATAGAGTTATAAGTGGAAAATCTTTTTTTCTAGAAATGACGAATATATGGATTGATAAATAGAAATTAGACAAACCATATGTAACACCATCAAACGAGACCATCTGAATATCTGTTAGTTTAAACTTTCTTGTTTGCTCAGAGAGAAAAGGTCAATATTCACAGATCTTTCACTTTTAAAGAAGTGATGTGAATGAGGAGGGTGGTAGGACTAAAACTCTTTTACACATGATTTAATATGTCCAGTAAATCAGATAATCTTATGTCTATGCAAATTTAATCAAGGAAGATGAACTATTTCTGTAGCTGTCACTCCCACATGTAATGTTTATTGCCTTTTTTTACATGACCTCTCAGTTTGGGGTGTAGCTTATCTGATAAGGTTACTGGAGCCAAATTGCTTACAAGGGTTGGCTGAAAAGTTCTCGGTCCAACTTTCAAGGAGATTAAATTTGATTTTGTTTGATTTATATTTTTCGTTGTTGAGGAGAAATTAAAACACTTGAAAAATTGCATTGAATTATTGGAAGAATTGGCATCTATATTTGATGACTCTTGGTCATTACCTTCACTATCTATCCATTTGTATGTCTTTATGCTGCCATCTATCTATCTATCTATCTATTTATCTATTTAATAAATCAAAATAATCCAAACTGCAATATTGCTAAGATTGGCCAGAAAACTTAGGAATGTTTTGAAGATCTGAGAAGAATTGCAGTCACTTTGACTCCTTTGAAAGATTATCAGCTGATGCTGGTGTGAAAAACTTGCAAGTGGTGAAAAGTAATAATCATAATAATAATTTTTCATTTAAAAAGATGATTTACTTTTGCATCACCCTGTTCACATACACAAACACACACACACCTATATAGTTAAGTATATTTAAGAGTAAAGAAGGCTCAATAGCAGTGACAGAGCATATAAGTTAGAAATGAATTCAGATAGTAAGTGCTGTTTCATAGCACAAAGTTTATCTCTGATGCAATTACCTGACAAAGTCTGATAGTCAACAAGCACCATTACCTGTTTTCTCTATCCTAACATATATATATATATATATATAGAGAGAGAGAGGTGGGGAGAGAGAAGGAGCTTGTATTTACATTGGAAATCAAAACTCTTTAAATTCAAATTTCCCATGTGGAGAAGCCCAATCAGCTGGGGCTCTAGAATACATGGACTGCATCTCTGCAGAGGGAGAAGATCAAAGAGTGTCCTGATATGACACTAAGCAATCTGGGGAATGTGGAGTACTCCTTCATTGCCATTACTCACAGCTCCACTCTGGCCTGGAATGGTAGCCTATGATATCATCCTGTATATGGGTCAAATAGAACTGTTTGGCATTTATACTGACAGCAAACAAATGACTTATGCTAAATTGAATTGTTAGAAAGACAACTGTTTTATTATCTTATTGCGTGTAAACAAATGACTGATGTTTAAATGAACTGTTGGTGATACATAGCAATACTTGGAACCATTTAACTGTGTGCAAAAGAATGAGCATAGGCTCATTTAAAAACAATATCAGTTAAATGGGTTGACAAATCATATATATTTAATATATATGTATAGAGGATTTGGCATTAGATAATCAATGATGGTTGATATGCCATAAAACCCAAACAAACCATCAATCCATGTGGAGTGTCCTGAGAATTATGCAGGAAATATATATAAAGTTATTTTCATTTTCTTTCTTTAAAAATATATCTAATATAACAGACAGATAGATAGATAGATAGATAGAAGCATATATACATACAAATAGACAGATAGATAGAGAGATTAAGCCTCCAATTTCCAACTCTTCCAGACTCCTTACTAATCTTTGGGGACCATTCCAAGAACACCAACTAAAATTGGTATCACTGTTACTCTCAAGTTCCACCGCGTTTTTATTTCTCAAGCAAGGTCTAAGTATTTGTCCTTTCATTTTCTTTCATTTTCACTCTGCAGTTAGCCAGAATGGCAAAGTTCACTATACAGCAGATTTTCTTTTTTTTTTGTTAATTATTACACAGTCTGATCTTCCAGCAGAGATCAGATGATCTGTTTGTATTTAAAAAATCCAGAGAATTTTATAAGTCTCATTTTCCACGATGGATTCTGACTAAGGCATGTACTACTTAGGAGTGTGGTCAAATTTCAATATCTTGCACAATTCCCAGTGGATCACCTCTCCCCACCCAGTATAGTCTTATATTTCTTTTGTGCTAGTTGGCAACATTTGCTTATTATGTGATAAATGGTTTTGTCTCTATTAATACATAAACTATACTTGCTATTCTGTTGCTTATATTATTATTATTATCATTATTATTATCTTTGGAGAATTTTTCACATCAGCGTAAGCTAATGATTTTTCCCTGGAGTCTGAGTAACATCAAGTCTCCTCACGTCTCCAGGACTCTTCTCAGTATTCTGGCCAATCTCAATTATGCTGCCATTTGGATGATCTCCACTCATCCTTTTATTTCCAAGTCCTCCATTCTATATACCAATCCTTTGGTGACTGTACTGAGCACACCAATTACAACTGGTATCATTATTCCTTTCATAGTTTTTTTCAGTTCTCTAGCAAGGTCAAAGTACCTATCTTTCTTTATACTTTCTTTCAGTTTGTAAGTCCACTATTCAATCGGTTCTTTTTTTTGTTGACTATCACTTGGTCTGGTTGTCTGGCTGAGATTAGATGATCTGTTTGTATCTCAAAATCCCAGAGAATTTTGTACATCTTATTTTCTAGCATAGATTCTGGGTTGGGCATATACCATTTATTTGTATGGTCAAATTTAAATTTCTTGCACAGTTCCCTGAGAATCACCTTTTATTGTTTTCATTATTTTACTCTTTGAGAGTTTTTTACATCAGTGTTAGCTGATGGTCTTTCACTGGAGTTTGAGTGATAATGAGTCTCCTCAAGTCTCCGAGACTCTTCTCAGTATTCTGGCTGTTCTCAATAATAGAGTAGTTTGAATGGTCTCCATTCATCCTTTTATTTCCAAGTCCTCCAATCCCTTTAATAATCTCTGAGTGACTGTACCAAAAGCACCAATCACGATTGATATAATTGTCACCTTCATGTCCAATATTTTTTCAATTCCCTAGCAAGGTCCAGGTACTTATCCTTCTTTTCACTTTCTTTCAGTTTTATTCTGTGGTCATCCAGTTCAGCAAAGTTTACAATTTTGCAAGTTCTCTTTTTTTGTTGTTTATTATTAGGTCTAGTCTTCTGGTAGAGATTAGGTGATCCGTTTGTATGTCAAAGTCCCATCGGAGTTTGTGCGTGTCATTCTCCAGGACAGATGCTGGGTTGTGCATATACCATTTGTTTGTATGGTCAAATTTATATTTCTTGCACATCTATTAGTAGATCCCCTTGCTCACCCAGTCGTGTCTAGTCTTATACTCCATCTGTGCTAATTTGCTGCATTCGCTTATTATGTGATTGATAGTTTTGTCTCTGTTACCACATAATCTACATTTGCTGTTTTGTTGCATCTTATCTGTTCTTACTTTGATATGATTGGTTCTTATAGCGTTGTTTTGTGTTGCTATTAGGAGAGATTTATTATTATTTTTATTATTATTATTATTATTATTATCATTATTATTTAATTTTTATTTTATATTCCACAATTAGTTCAAAGTAATTCTCAAGAGTCAAAATGAATATTGGAAAAAAGTTTCTTAACTTCTTTTATTCCAAATTGTTAAATTTTTGAAATAGGGAATACACACACACACACACACACACACACACACACATGCATTTAAACATACATACATACATATATATATATAAAAATGCGCGCACGCGCGTGTGTGTATATGTGTGTGTGTGTGTGTGTGTGTGTGTGTGTGTATGTGTGTGTATTGAAAGATTGCCCATGTTTAATCATCAGATTACAACCATAAGAACGAAAGTCTTATAGTCTTCATTGTAAATAACCAAAATATTTCATAAAAATATCTTAAAAGTCTGTTTTAACATCTACCAATATAAATATGCTGATTATTTTAATGCATTGTTCCTGAAATCATTTATAAGCTTTAATGAAATGTATTTTATTGTTTATCAACCAATCAGTGAATTTACAGGTTTTTACTCTTCTGTCTTCAATGTCATGTCATTGTCTACTCATGTGAACAGACATTAACACAGGAAAAAAGTCAACAACAGCAAAAACAAAAACATATAAATTTGTTTTAAAATAGAAAGTAGAATAAATATAAAAGCAGGAAAAAAAAAGGGAAAAGATAACGGTTTAAAAGTTTCTCTCCACTGGAAGGGAAAAAACAGTAGATTTTGTTATTTTGAATGGGTTTTTTTTGATAAAAACTAAAAAACAGAAAACACTAGAATAAAAATAAAAAAGTAAAATTGGGTTAAAAAATAAACAAGAAATTAATTAAATTCAAGCACTTTGAAATAATCAATGTCGTTCATTCATTATTTTTTCCGTTAATTAAGGTTATATATATATATATATATATATATATATATATATATATATATATATATATATATATGCATTTGTGCGTGTATGTGAGAGTGTGTGTGTATATTAATTTGCTCAAAATTTTTTTCTCACTTCTGCTTAACATCCGGACATATAGGTAAAAGCAGCCATTCATTATTTTTTTGATCTCTTTTGTTTTTGAGGTTTTTTTTCAATGGGAAATGGGAAAACTATGTTCACAAATAGAAATTTACCTCATTGCCTACATTGGGTGAAAGGCTTCAAACATGATTTTTCGTCATACATTTTTTGATAAAAAACCTAAATAGATAGATAGATAGATAGATACATACATACATACATACATACATACATATGAATATGAGATAGACAGGAATGAACAAACATAGATAGATAGATACATATATACATATATAGATATATATGAATATGATGAAATAGATATGAATAGACAGAGATGAATGAACATAGATAGATTTGTTGATAGATTCATAGATAAATACATATATACATACATACTTACATACATACAAGTGAATACACATAGCTAGCTAGCTAGCTAGCTAGATAGATAGACTGATGCAAGGAGGACAAAAACAATAAAGAGGGTTAATATGTTAACATTAGGAGAGACAATATGAAAGAAAGCAAAGAAATGTGATCTAGATATCCAGGTTTATATCATACCCCATATCATTTGTCGAAATCTTTGAGATGGAGTTTGATAATTTCTATTACTTAGAACATTTAGACTGTTGTTTTCATCTTAATTGTCATACTCATGTTTTGGGCAACATGTCCTTCAGCCTTCTTCAGGTGTTTCATATTGAACCAAGTGGCCTATGGGAGACATGGTGCTGCAGATAAAGCCATTTGATTGAAAAGTACCTCTGAGTGTAATCACCTGGAGGTTGCAGGTTCAATTCCAAATACAGGTAAATAACAAGAAACACTTACTTGAGCTTAACATTTGTACCTGATCATGGTTAATGGAATTAGAACAATCTACCCTCATGGATTAAATAAAAGGTACAGTTTGAGGTTCTGTATAGGCTCCTCGATTCAACATGAAACATCTAAAAAAGTCAAAGGCAAATCGGCCGATATGTTGTGTGTATATTTATGAAGATGAAGACAATTGTCTGAATATTCTAAGTGATAAAACAGTATCCCCATTAAAAAAAAGGCCAAAGGAAATAGGTGCGAAACATACTAAAGATGAGAAGAAAATCCTTTTAATGAAGAAATTTGGCAAGAAATTAAAGTTTTAAAAGATCTCAAATAACATTCCTCCATTCTAACTGCTTCTATAATCAGTTCTAGTGCAGGATGAATGGAAAAAAAGAAGTTTCAACATGTCTAAGAATAGAGGCTCATGGGAAATGCATTCAAATTTGATCACTGAAAAATCCTCACATGTTGAACAGATCAGGAAATAAATATCATCTGTGAAAAGAGTTTCATAAATGAAGCCAAATGAAAAGATTATACCAAAATACTTCTTACATTTATGAAATGTACACATTTCATAAAAATATATTTTTATTTTTATCTTCTCTGACTTTGCTTAATTAGGAACAGTTAATGATTTAATGATTAATTGATTATTGATGATCAAAAGTAATTGATTTTCACCTCAATCCAAGATCAATGCCAACATTAGTTATTTCAGTAGCTTATTTGAGGAGAAATGTTATCAGAAAAAATTAGAATCTACTTGAAATAATAGGTCGAGTCAAAAGTTTTGCTGTATTTTGATAGTATGTGAGGCACAATTTAACAGTTCCAGATTCTTTTTGTCAAAGTGAGAAACCATATTAAAATGTAAGATATCAAGCTCACCTGATACTCTCTTGTGATCAAGTGTACTTTCACCTCTTTTACTCAACAAATGTTTTTGGCTGCTTCAATGATGTTATGACCCACTTCAAACTCAGAAAGCATAAGTTACCAAATTAGGCCACATTGCACTTTTATCTGCACAACTTTCAAATCATACACAGTGAAGCAATGCACAACATGCCAGAGCACCAACTACCATGATACTACCAACCATGGTAGGTAACTCCGCAGCATGAATTACATTGGTCACATGATATATCTGCCACAAACTAGCAAGTATCAAACCAATTTTTGACACACCCAAATAGTAAAAAAAACATGAATAAAAAATAAAAGCAAAAGTAGACAATGGTCTCAAAATGTTTTCTTCCCCAAACTCAAGACTGGATACCCGAATATCAGTAAATTTACCTAACTAAAATAATTTTTTGATAAAATCTTTGATGCAACTAAGTTGGTGTTGAATCCCAGTGTCCTGTTACTTTCTTGTCTTTGAAAACTAAATTATTTATGAAGTTTTGAAATGTATTTTTGGTTCTACTGAAACTCTTCAAGAATTAGTACGTGATATATTAAATACTGAACGTATGAATCGTCATGATTTGCCACTATCAAGATAAATTTAGATAAGTATGAATTATATTGTATCATTTATTATTGTTCATTCATTGTAGACTGTCAAGTGAAAAATGACTGTTCTATGGTTAATCAGTTTCCTTTCGATATAACTTGATTCTATAAGTCCCTCTCTCCTTTACAATTTGTCTCCATTTAGTAAGATCAATAACCTGTCTCTTCATCTATTATTACACTGTATCCTTGAATATCAGTCTGGGTCTATCCAGGTTTATATTTCTGTTATACATTTGGGCTGCCCTGTTGGCTGAGGCAGTAGAATACACCTACTGCTCCTCTGCAGAGAGGTAAGACTCCTCAACGAGCCTCCGGGATATGACGCTAAACCATTTGATGGGAAGGCTCCAGACCTGGATTGTTGGGAAATATGGAGAACTCCTTCAGTGACATTACCACCAGG
Organism: Sepioteuthis lessoniana; assembly: GCA_963585895.1. Taxonomy (NCBI): domain Eukaryota; kingdom Metazoa; phylum Mollusca; class Cephalopoda; order Myopsida; family Loliginidae; genus Sepioteuthis; species Sepioteuthis lessoniana. The sequence continues at coordinate 83,448,508 of OY757931.1, read as the reverse complement.
TCCTTTCTGATTTGGAGAGGAAGTACTAGTTCACGTTCAATCAATAGGTCAAATAGAACTATTTAATCATTTACTTTACTTGAAACCATTTAACTGTGTGCAAACAAATAAATAATCTTAAATTGAATTATTAGTATTACATAGCAATACTTGAAGCCATTTAACAGTGAGCAAACTAATGAATAATGTTGAATAGAATTATTAGTGTTAGCAATACTTGTTACCATTTTGTGTCCTGGGTATGACATTAAACTGCATTTGATGGAAAGGCTCTATTTTTGGAGTTTGGGGAATTATCATTACTCTCCGGTCCACTCTGACTTGGAGTGGTAGAATCTGTTAGGGTTACATCTATGGGTTGAATAGAACTGTTTAATCTTTTACGAGGGATTATTATAAATATCATAAATATTAAACAAAATTATTAGTGTTTAATAGCAATACTTGAAACCATTTAACTGTGTGCAAAAAATAAATATCAGTAATTGAAATCATTTAACTGGGTAAAAATAATAAATAATAATACATGAAACCATTTAACTGTGGGCAAGCAAATAAGCTCAATCTCATTTAAAGATAAAGTTACGTACAAATTATTCCCTAAAAAAATCATATAATATATACATGTATGAACTGGATTTGGCATTAAGTAACCATCAAGAGTTGATATGCCATGAAAGCAAATATCCTAACCGAGCATATTTGGGAGTATACTAGTTGGCTGAATAGTCATATTTGTTTCTTCTGTATGATATCTTTCATAGATAATAAACCTGCTAATCTGAAGATTTTTTGACTGGTAATTATCTTTCTATAGGATGTGCATTATTTCCTTTAAATATCTCCTTATTAAAGTAAGCATTGAATTTTCAACTTTTTATGGTACATGTCCCATGTTTATGATTTATTATAATAAATATGATTGTTATAGTGAATTATTATATCACTTATTATAAGTTTTTCATACTAGCTTTAACTGGTGGTCTTTTACAGGAGTAGAAGTGACAGCAAGTCTCCTTAGGTCTCCAGGACTCTTCTGAGTATTTTAGCTGATCTTAACAATTATGTGGTCTGGATGGTCTTGATTCTCTGATTTTTTATTCTTCCAGTCTTTTTTCTGTGGTCTGGATGGTCTTGATTCTCTGATTTTCTATTCTTCCAGTCTTTTTTCTGTGGTCTGGATGGTCTTGATTCTCTGATTTTCTACTCTTCCAGTCTTTTTTCTGTGGTCTGGATGGTCTTGATTCTCTGATTTTCTATTCTTCCAGTCTTTTTTCTGTGGTCTGGATGGTCTTGATTCTCTGATTTTCTATTCTTCCAGTATTTTTCCATGTACCAAATGCACAATTATCATTTTTATTTTACTCTTAGCAAGTTTTGCACACCAACATTTGCAAATAAGTTTTCACTGGAGTTTGAACGATAGTAAGTCATCTCTGGTGTTCAGAATGCTTCTGAGTTTTCTGGTTGATCTTAAAAATGCTGTAATCTGAATGGTCGCCAACCTTCCTAATCCCCCTTTCCAGTCCTTTAGTTTCAACCACATCAACTACAATTGTTATTACTGCTATCCGAATGTTCCACAGGTATCTAGTTCTCTGGCAAGGTCCAAATATTAGTCTTTCCTTTCATTTTCACTCTGTGGTCTACTGGAATGGTTCAGATTCTTGATTTGGTAGTTCCTTTCTATCTTCTGATTCTCTTTTACCACTTTTCATTATCAATATGACACATTTATCATTACCATATTCCATTCCTATATTCTGGCTGAATATTCTTATTGTTTGTATCAATTTCTCTGGTTTTTCATTTTTTGCAAATATCTTTGTCATCCCTATAAACAAGGTGCTTAATCTTTTCTTGTGATTTTCAAAATTTATAGCCCCCAGTGAACTTTCTACTCCTGTAATTGAGTGGAATCAATGCTATAATAAATAGCAGTGGCAAGAGTGAGTTTCTCTGAAGATGCTTTTTTGGATTTTTATTTCTGCAGCAATATCTCATCAACTGAAAGCAATGTCAACATATGCATAGAGAAGGAATGAACTGCTATTGACTGGTCATTGATTATATGAAAATATAATAAGATAAAATAAGTTTTTTTCTATACCATGGCCGTTTAAGTATTGATGTCGTACTTGGACTCCAATAAAACCTCCCATCTCACAAAATATCCACGTAAGATGAGTAGGGCTTGTTAGACTCTGCTGGAGAAGTAAGGACAAACTTATTAAAACTTTTCTCTTATGGACTACCAGATATGGATGCACCTGTAATGGCTGACCAGCAAAGTCTGACTTATATCAGGTGTGTGTGGACACTGGATGCAATCTAGAGGACCTGCCAAGAGTGATGGCCAATAGGGATGTATTGCGAGAGAGTCCGAGGACTCCATGCTATCTGCATGACTTGATGATGAAGATGATACAAGGATCTTTAAATAAGTTTCCAGACTTTTTTTCGTATGGGCACTTTTATTGATAGTACACACATTAAACTCTAGTCCCCTTCAAAGTAATCTCCTCCGACTGCAATGCACTTGCTGTACCATCCCAACAACTTCTGGAAGGCCCCTATTGATGTCCTCTTGTGTGAGCGTGTCAATGACTTTCGTCATAGCCTCTTTCATCTCCTCAATTGTCTCATAATGACAGCCTCTGAGCTTAGGGAATAAGCAAAAATCACAAGGAGCAAGGTCTTGACTATAGGGAGGGTGAGGAACTGTCTTGATGCCCATCTTGCTCAAATAGTCTGTGACAAAGATGGAGTTGTGGACTGGTGCATTGTCCTGGTGGAAATGCCACTGACCCGATTTGAAGAGTGCTGGCCTCTTCCGACGGAATGTCTTCCTGAACTCCCTTAAAACCTCAACATAGTAACCCTAACTCTAACCCTAACCCTTTGGGTAATCAACTCTGGTGTATTGACTTCCTTACTCCTCCCACAACTCTCATCATCTCTCACAGACTTCCTGCATGCTTGATTCATGCAAGATGGTTGAAAAGCAGTCTGAAGCATTCCATACATTTCTGTGGCATTTTTTCCAAGTTTAAAACAGAATTTTATTGCATATCGTCCTTCTAAAGTGTCCTCATGTCCAGATTGCATTTTTGAAATTCACCAGCTGTGACTATCAGACTTTAGTAGGATGTATTCCAATTGCTGCTGTAGCTGTTTATTTGAACCTGAACCTGAAAATTGGTCAGTCATCTAATAAGATGTATAGCAATAGCATACTGAATTTTTGAGAGTCTACAACAATTTTAAATGCCTGTACAAAAAATGTCTGGAAGTTTATTGAGGGTACCACATACATATATATATATATATATATATATATCATCTTTACGACTGCACAAATATCATTTTTGAATTATTTTTTCTCCTTTCAAGGTTAAGTACTGTCCTTCCTTTGAACAGTACACATATTATCTCCTGCTCTGCCATTGAACAGTTAACCCATTGTCTACTACTTGCCATCAAACAGTAGAGACATTGTCACCTGTCCTGCCTTTGACCAGTAGACATATGATATCCTGCTCTGCCATTCAACAGTAGACACATTGTTTCCTGCTTGCCATCAAACAGTAGATACATTTTCTCCTGTTCTGCCTTTGAACAGTAGAGATATTGTCTCTTGTCCTGCCATTGAACTGTAGAGACATTGTCACTTGTTCTGCCTTTGAACAGCAGAGACATAATCTCCGGCCATACCATTGAACCATAGAGACATTGTCACTTGCTCTGTCTTTGAACAATAGAGACATTTTCTCCTGCCCTGACATCAAACAGTAGAGATATTTTCTCCTGCCTGACCATTGAACAGTAAAGACGACAATTCCTGCTCCGCCTTTGAACGGTAAAGACATTGTCTCTTGCCCAGGTATTGAACAGTATGGACATCATCTCCTGCTCTACCATTGAACAGTAGAGATATTTTCTCCTCCCCTTCCATTGAACAGTGGAGAGATTATCTCTTGCTCTACTTTTGAACAATAAAAGTGTATCCAACCCTGACATCAAACAGTGGAATTATTATCTCCTGCTCAGTCTTTGAACTGTAGACACATCGTCCCCTGCCCTGCCATTGAAGAGTAGGGATATTATCTCCTGCCCTGCCATAAAACCATTAATACATTGTCTTCAGCCCTGCCATTGAACTGTACAGACATTGTTACCTGCTCTTGACATCAAACAGTAGAGACATAATCTCCAACCCTGCCATTGAACAGTAGAGACATTGTCTCCTTTCCGGTCATCCAACAGTAAAGGCATAATCTCCTGCCCTACCATTGAACAGCAGAGACATTATATCCTGCCCTGATGTTGAACAGTTTAGAGATTACATCCTGCTCTATGTTAGAACATTGAAAACATAGTCCCCTGCCCTTCCATTGATCAGTAGAGACATTATCTCTTGCCTATCTAAAACAGTAGAGACATTATCCCCAGCCATGCCATTGAACAGAAGAAACATCACCTGCCCTGACGTCAAACAATCTAGACTTTATCGCCTGCTCTGTCTTTGAGAAATAGAGATGCCCTGCCATTGATACATTATCTCCTGCCCTGTTTTTGAACAGTAAAGACATTGTCTCTTGCCCTACCATTAAGGAGTAAAGACATTATCTCCTGCCGTGTCATCAAATAGTTGAGATGTCTCCTACCCTGATGTCGAACAGTTGAATCATTATCTCTTGCTTTGTCTTGCAACAGAAGAGATGTTCTCTCCTGCCCAATCATTGAACAGTAGGGACATTATCTTTGGCCCTGCTATAAAACAGCAGACACATTGTTGCTAGCTGTGCCATTGAACAGTAGGGACATTATCTCCTGCCTTATTTTTGAACAGTGGAGACTCTGTTTCCTTCCCTGACATTAAACAATGTAGACATTATCTCCAGCTCTATCTTTGAACAGTAGAGATGTTGTTTCCTGCTCAGCCATTGAACAGTAGAGACGTTGTCTCTTGCCAGGCTATTGAACAATTGAGACATTGTCTCATGCTCTGCCATTGAACAGTAAATCCAGGAATGATATGATCACTTTACTGTCCTTAATAATTGATTAAGCTTTTTTTGTTCTAACACCTCTTCCACATACTGCTTGTTCATATATCAATAAGAGCATTTTCATCTGTAAGCACAAGTTTTGTATTTTCTCAGTACTACTTGTAGATATTTTATAGATATATTAAATATTTCTGTATATGGAAATACCTTCCTAACCTCAAAGCAACCCAAAACAAGAATGGATTCCAATATTAAAAAAATTACAAACTTAATTGATTTCAAAGTACATTGTCAGTGCAGAGAATGCCACCATATTGCTTGGCCTATTTCAGAATCCCTTTAAGATCAGTTGGTATTATTAGATTCTGTTATAGATAAAAGTGTTGATATTTGGTTAGACAGGAGTAGAACATTTTCAAAACTGGGTTATTCTTAAACTTCCACAATTACATGTCAAATATGCATTTTCATTTGCTCTACTTTAACTCATAGATTAAATTATGATGTGAATATTTTCACAACTGAAATAAGAATGACTGATGAAATCACTCTTTAATCTGGTAATTTCCTGTCACATTTAAAACATTGGAATTTTGGACTAATGACCTTTGGAAAGGTATAAATTTCCTTATTCCTTCCAGCTATAGATGAAATAGTATCGCTACTGTTCTTCTACTAGGATGGCATTAAATAAACCATGAAGATTGATATGCCATTAAACAAAGTTACCATACTGAACTATAAATAGCAGAAATTATTTTAGTCTCAACCTAATATTAATGCTGGACTTAAAAAGTCCAAATTTGTAGCTGAGGGAAAATCATTCATGAAGGTGTTTAAGCTACATTAAAGATGTTTGAGTAAAATTGCTATTGGAATGGAACTCTCATGAGGGTGGAATGAATTTACTATGAAAGTTTAAAATGAGATTGCAAAAAAAAAAAAATGAAGAAAAACAAGAAGACTTAGATGTTCTTCATTTTGATGTGAAGCCAAATTTTGTTTTCTGTAAACTCTTAATTTTTTTTATTGGAAAGAAATAAAACTTCTTGCTCAAAATAAGAATTACTGACAAGGATAGGCTGAAAAGTCTATAGGCTGAAAAGTTTAAATGATGGTTACATATCTACTGTTGATGACTTTTTTACCAATGAGATTCAAGCATTGCAATCCCAATGCAAGACATGCGTGTGAACTGCAAGAAAACTGTTTAAAAATAAAATTTATTTTGCCACATTTTGTGAGAGTATCTTGGTGAGCCTAGAAACTTTTCGGCTCACCCTCATACGTTGAATATATACACAGAAATGGAATGAATAATTGTGATCAGTTATCTAACATTAACTTTAGGAATGCTTACATTATTTCTTTTCCCTTATCTTGAAAATTAACTCAAGAGGACAGTGGGTCAAGTGAATTCTGTCTGGTTGAAGTGTTAGGAAGGGGGAAATGAAGCAGAGATTCTTGTCTGCTACTGAATCAATCTCTTTTCTCATTCTCTTCCATTTTCAGCATTATTATTACAGTTGCCACTGGGGACAAAATCTTTTTTTTTCTTCAGAAATTGGCAGATTAGATTTAATGCATTACACTTTTCATTGCCCAAATTCTTTGTTAGAACCATTTTGACGATTTTTTACAAAGAACATTTTAAAGGCTGAAAGATATATATATATATATATATATATATATATATATATATATATGTATAAGAGTTGGCTGAAAAGTTTATAGGCTGACCAAGATAATCTTGTGGAATGTGTACAAACAAGTTTTATTTTTCAACACAGCCAACATTGGTAAAAATGTCATTAATAGTAGATTTCACATATAAACTTTTCTGCTCACCCTGATATATATATATATATATATATGTATATGTATTTAAAAGAAATAATGACTGTCTAGACTTATGCAAGTGTTTTCTTCCAAATCCAGTTCCACACATTCAATCCTTGAGAAGTCTGTGAAATGAATTGTATGATTAATGAGGTAATAATTTTTTCAGCCTTATTAGTAAGTCTTAGAATCTGCTGAGGAGCAAGAACCACTGCAAAAATGGGTGTCCTGGATATGACACTAAACTGCATCTGGTAGTGGGGCTCCAGTTCAGGAAAATCTCTCATTTGCCATTATTCCCAGGTCCACTATAATCTGGAATAATAGTACCTGTTAGGTTCCCATTAATGGGATCTGTTACTGCATGCAACAAACTCTTAAGAAACAGTGACAAAAAAATGTGAATAGGAACACACATTATGCATCAAGGTATAAAATAATCCTGGATGTGTTAATGTTTTTGTCAAAAAGTAAAAAATTAAAATGGATGATTCTATTATTTAAATAAATCTATCAATCAGCAATCATTTTTCTCTCTTAAATATTTTTGTCACTTGACCTAAACTAATCACAACAAATGAGAAAAAAGAAATTTTGTGTTTGCATCAAGATATCAACTATGACTATTTGTTTCACAAAGTATTTTCTTTTGGAAATCCTAATATGGACAACTTTTCTTCCAAGTAAAATCTACATAATTTTGACCACTTATTACATGTAAAAAATTAGTAGACTTGTTCATTTACCTCAGTAGCAATATCTCATCGATTGAAAGTGATGTCAACTAATGCATAGAAAAAGCATGGACTGCTATTTACAGACTATTGACCAGAGGGAAATTGTATCATTACACACCAAATGTTTATTTACAACTAAAAATACAGAGTATGAATACTAAGTCACCTGTGTTACCTGGGTAAAGAGAAACAACATGTCATGAGAGGAGAGAGAGAGAGAGAGAGAGAGAGAGAGAGAGAGAGCAGACTCAGACCTTGGATTTTCTTTCTGGTTTTCTGTTGTAGTTCTAACATACTTGTTTGCTGGTTTCATCTCCACAACTGTGCATCTGGTTTGAGACTCTTTTTCAGAGCTCACTCCAAAATGGGTACTGTAACCCTCAGCCATCTTTCCATTTCTGTGTCTAATCTTTGACAGACTGTCTTTACTTCATCGCATCTGACTTCCAACTAACTTTAACACCCGAGTCGTCCTCTTCTTCTGGCTAGTATCAGAGTGAGAAACATATCCATGTCCAGTGGTTCAATACTGGTGCAGAAGTCATTTTTAATTATCATAGACATTCACTCCAACTAACTTTAACACCCGAGTCTCCTCTTCTTCTGCCTAGTATCAGAGTGAGAAACATATCCATGTCCAGTGGTCCAATACTAGTGCAGAAGTCATTTTTAATTATCATAGACATTCACTCTTGACTAGTTGACCTACAATGAGTGCTTTGGCCTGACTCCTCAGAAGTCAGCTGCCTGTTCTCTAGATTCTCTCTCTGCTTTTTCTTTTTCCACAGAAATTAGCCCCCCATTCACTTTATAACTTGGACCTACCATAAGCTGCTCAATCAAGTGACAAAATCTGATAACTCTAGTAGATTAGAAAGGTGATTCCTTCATGTCAGTACAACTGTATGGTTGCACTCTGATGAAACTTTAAAAGAAAAAGCTAGATTGGAACTACAAAATGCTGCTAGATACTGTTTTTAATAAATCCTATAAGCAGCACCTCACAAACAACTGCTGAGCAGCTACATCTGATAAACCATCTCAATGAGTTGAATGAGATATGACAGGCACTGCTGGTGAAGTAAGACCAAACTCAGAAATAGCGTACTTCAATGGACACCTTGACACAGACACACCAGTGTTAGGTGACCAGTACAAACTTAGATTCATCAGATCTGTGTGAACACTAGATGCTGTCAAGAGGACTTACCGAGAGTGATGACCAATAGGGTCTGATGACAAGAGAGTCAATGGAATCTGTGCTCCTTGAGGCTGCTGCTGCTGCTGCTGATGATGATGAGGATGATGATGATTACATGCAGAAGCTCTTAATAGAATTTTCCACTATATTTTAGATTCTGTTACACGTATTTTTTAATTCCCATATATTAATAGCATTGAACTGTTTGTATTGTGTATATGGAAAGATGATTTATGGTCATTAAACCTTTTTGTTTCCAGAACATTTCTCTCCTTCTAATCTAAACAATATTAGATCCTTGATTATTTTTTTATCATTGTTTTGGACACTGCATTTTTAGTTAAGCATTTTCCTCCAAATAAACATTTAGTTTTAATAGTAAAAGTTTAAATGTTAATGTTTTTAAATTCAGAGAAACTTAGATGAATTGTTCTTTTAATTTTCTCTGTTGCTTGTTGCATTAAAAAATTGGAATTCTTATTTTTACATACTTATGATACAGCTGCCATTATAAGATATGAAAACTCTTAAAATCTAGTTTAAATTACATCAAAGTTTCTTTGAATTTAAAAGTAACAAATGATATGTGAATGATAACTGAAAGCAATTGGGTAGAAAATTTTGTCCAAATTTGATAAATGCTTCAATTTAACATTCTCAGTCTTTTATTTAGACAGGAGAAATCAGTAAAAAAATACTAAAACAGACAATATTTGTAATCTTTAATCATCATCATCATCATCATCATCAAGTGGCACTTATAGCCTGAAGTTCCCTGTCATCCATCCCAATCATTCATCGTTATTGCAGTGTAGAAAACTTACCAGAAGTGATGAATGATAGGGAGAGATGGTGAGAGAAAAAGATAGTCAAGGAATTCAGTGCTATTTGTGCAAATTGATTATGATGATTAAAGACTCCAGCCATTGCTTGCTATAAAAACCTGTTTATCATATTTACTCAACCCCTCCACTTGGGCAGGATATGACACAAGGTCAATTATTTAAGCGGAGTTTAACAGGTTTGAATTCAGAGTTTTCCTTCTCCTAGACTAGTTGCCTCACCAAGGCTGAAGAACCAAGTCTGTCCTACTATTTACCCATAGCTGGAGGGAGAATAATTGGATTCCTACCTTTCCCAAGGGTATTAGTGCTATGTGAAATGCAATCAGTCTCGTCCAGGATTTGAACTCGTGCCGTCATGTCCATTTCCTACAACGATAACATTTACACCAAGGGCACCTCCATTTTTTACCTGTCCCTCCGCTCTGGCAGGATATGACACAAGGTCAATTTTTTTAAAGCGGAGTTTGACAGGTTTCAAATCAGAGTTTTCCTTCTCCTAGACTAGTTGCCTCACCAAAGCTGAAGAACCAAGTCTGTCCTACTATTTACCCATAGCTGGAGGGAGAATAATTGGATTCATACCTTTCAGGGTATTAGTGCTATGTGAAATGCAATCAGTCTCGTCCTGGATTTGAACTCATGTCGCTGTGTCCATTTCCTACGACGATAACCATTACACCACGGGCACCTGTTTACGAGTAAGATTATTGCCAATATACATATATATAATTTTTTGTTGGTCCAATGAGAGCAAAGTAAAGTTTTAAAATGTAAAGGTAGGCAAATAAATGTGAATATGGTACTTTAGATTTTTATTTCATATGATTATAATCATATATATATGGGTTTGTTTTGTTTTATTTCTTAGTTTAATGGCATATTAACTTTTGTGGGTTATCTAAAGTCAATGCCATTCTTATAGAAAACAGTAGTAGTACTATTTAACCCCTAGTTAGGGGATAAAGCAATTTATATCTTTCATAAAGGTGTTCATCTAAAATTGAACATAATATTTACACTGGAGTTCAAACTCGTTTACTACAAAGCTGCAGTCCAGCATGTTAGCCACTATACCATAGGCACTACCTGTATATATATATATATATATATATAATTATGGAGGATTAAAAAACATTCATATCTATAAATAAAGAGTGCTCAATATTGGTGATAGAGTATAAATATTGAAGTTAGCGTAGTGTAGACACGGAGTCAACTTGATCTGCATAGGTGAGGAATTGTCAGTCATCAAACCCTGTTGACTCTGAGTCTATGCTATCTTGATTCATATATATATATATATATATATATATATATATATATATATATATATTTGTGTGTGTGTGTGTGTGTGTGTAATGTGAATTGCAGAAATTAAAATCAAATTTCTTATCTCAAATTTCTTTTAGTTCACAAAACTTATACTGTAGTTTTTTTAAGAATTTCTTTCTTCTTCTTCTTCTTCTTCTTCTTCTTCTTCTTCTTCTTCTTCTTCTTCTTCTTCTTCTTCTTCTTTTCCTTTTCCCCTTTTCTCCTCTTTTCTCTTTCAGTTAATATGTCTTTCTCTCTCTCTCTCTCTCTTTCACTTTCTGCCATCTTACTAGTGAATTATCAAAATATTGAGAAAATGATATGTTAAACATTGAACATCATTGGTAAACCTGAGTAAAGCTGATACCGCAGCCATGATTGTTTGTAATTCTTTCTCTCGGCAACCGACACTATAATTGAATAAATGTCCAAGGGATTTGCGGCCACAAAAAATGCTGTCAAACAAAAGAAAAAATGAATATAAAATGTCTGCTTTAGTCAACATGGGTAAAGGAAATTTCTTACCAACACAAAAAAGACTCAGTGAGAACTTCAGTTTTGATTGATTGCTGATGCGGTTTCACTTACATTTTCTCTCTCCCTCTCTCTCTTTCTCTCTTCCTCTCTCTCTCTTCCTCTCTCTCTTCCCCTCTCTCTCTTGCTTTCTCTACCTCCTCTTTTTCTTTATTTTCTTATCTCTCCTTCTCTTTCTCGTTCCTTTTTTCTCTTTTCTCTCTTTTTTCCACTCTATCTCTCTATCTGTCTCTTTTTCTTTCTTTCTATCACCTTCTTTCTCTTTCTCTTTCACTTTCCATTCCCTGTCTTTCCAGGAAAATTTTAGAATTGAAATGTTATCCGCTGAGATCTGTTTGATGATGAGGATAATGATGATGATACTGTTAGGGAAATTATGTTGATGATTATGGTTATGAAGATAAAACTGGCTACAATTATGATAATGATTGAAATAATAATGAAGATGTTGGTGGTTGCACTGATAGCCATAACTATGTTCCTAAAAACTGATAAGAAATGAAAAATGGATTGTATACAATAACCAATGTATTCAGTACAGTTGTCAGACTGAGGTGAAATACCCAAAAAAATGTTCCAAATCAAAGTTGTATTTAACAAAGATTATGGTCACTGCTTCTTAGTTGGCTAGTAAAATCATCCACTTTAACTTCTTACCTTTTGACAAAAATATCAAAGCAGGAAATCAACATAGTCAACCAAGAACAGCAGTGCTTATGTCAAAGATTCTGCTGTCAAAAGGACTGATTCTTTTCTATGACAACAACTGTTTGTCTGGTCAATAAGTGCAGATATTGAATCAGTTGAGCTACAAAACTCTACATTATTTACTTGATTCACCAGACTGTTCTCCAAATTACCAAATCATTTTTTCAAGAATCTTCAGAACCATTTGAAAGAGAAGGTCTTCAACAATTAAAAAGCACATAGAAATACCTTCAAAGTATTCGCTGGAATGAATCATCATTAACATTAAGGCATGCCAACTGCATGGATCCTTTTGACTCTCTTTCACCATCGGTCTCAAATGACCATTGCTTTAGGCAAGTCTTTAAGATGACCTTCAGTCGACACACAGAACTGAGGAAAGTAAGTCTTTGCTTGCGAGGCATTTTTGGTGCGTCCAGGTCAACAGAAGAATATCATTTATGATTTGGTCTTCGCTTTGCCTGCACTTCTTTCTAATCTTACTTGGATAATTTGTGAGATGAATTTCTTTATTTTTGGCAGCAATGCATTGATTATAATGGTTTTTATTTCAATTAATAGATTGTATTTTAGGTTGAAATGTATTGGTTTAAAACCACAATTATTTTTGTACTAATCTAATTTGCAGACATTTTTCTAATTATGGTTCTTAAAAACAGAAAACAAATCTAAATAAAGGAGCTGTATAATGAATTCATAAAATATATACCATTAAATAAAATGTTAGTTGGGTAATTAAACCAAAATTATCTCATTATTCTTTTGCAAAAAACCACACCAGTACATCTTCATTAAATTAAAAGTTTCACAAACTTGCTTATTAACTTAATCTATGCAATCCTGATTAAAATGAATTAGTTTTATGTTTATCTTCCAACAGTCAGAAGAAAGAAGCGTTGACAAAGTTCAACATTTCATCTAGTGGGTTTGAATGAATAAGATATGCTTGATCAAGCACCAATGAATAAGTCTTGCTAAGGAAACCAGTGATTGACAATCTAAGTGGTAATGGGGGATGTCACTCATTAGAAGCAGAAGTGGGGGGGGGATGTGTCCTCTGAACCCCAATAATGAAAGACAACAGATTTCTTGACATTCTTTCTTTTGGTGGCTGTTTTACAAGGAAACAAAAATCTGCTTGAAGGAAAATTGAGGAACAAATCAAAGATACAAGAAGAGTTGGTTCCTAAAAGAATGAAGAAGCTAACCCACATGACTGCTATCCTTTTCTTCCTACTTCTATAGCTTCAGAAACTAAACAGAGAGAATAAAATGATGAGGTCTTAACACTTGAAGTGAGCAGGGTTCTTCTATTCCCTGCTTCCATCTAACAATTAGCTATTACTTACTGAGCCGTTATCAGTGACTACACTATGAATAATATAAGTGAAAATGATCCACCATTTATTTCATAGTTATCAAAACAACATAAATAATTGGTAATTTTGTCATTTACAAGGGAAAACTTGCTTCATGTAAAGAAAGCATTATAAGACCTCAATTAATAAAAGTGTACTCAGATCTGGGCTATGGATATTCGAGGGTAATATTGACATAGAGGGCGTATAAAGAGTTTCAAAAATTGCACTTATTGGAATAGATAGGAGAAATTAGGATTAACTACTTTAATGAAAAAGAATGAAAGGTGATCTAATTGAAACTTTCAAAATAATCAAAGGAATTTCTAATTATGGTGGATATTTTTTTTTAGATATTTCTCCTCAAACTGGAAATTTACTGTCAATGCAGATTTCAAAAACAAAGTCGATTAACCAATTAGACTTTTTTGCTAATAGAGTAAAATATTTTTGGAACAAATTGCCTAATCAAATCAAGAACAGTGATAGCGTAGAAAATCTTAAGATTGAATTGGATGAATTCAGAAAAAAAAATTTAGAAGAGATTTCAGGAGAACTATCAAGTGAAATGTTTAACTAAATTTGGTCTGTATATTAATATTGTATATGTTCTATGTGAAGACTTTTTTAAAGGTTGATGTGAGAATATGCTAAAAAGAGCTAAAATATATGATAATATGCTAAGTAAAGTAAGGAAAATTAACAACCATTGTCAAGGGTGACGCAAAGGCTCCCTTTTCGATAGCAACTACACCGAGTTGCAGGGGAGGGGGGGCTACTTCTTTCCCTGGGTTGCTCCCTTTTACCCTTTATCCATACCTTATAATGCTGAGTGCTAAGCAAGGTGGCATCAAGTACCATTTTTTGAGTCTTTGGTATGACTCGACACGGGATTGAACACTAGTCTCCCAGACCATTGGCGAACACTCTACTCATTAGGTAAAAAGAGCTAAAATACATGAGAATATGCTAAACTAATATGCTTTTATGATTATTTATTATTATTATTATTATTTATTTGTTATAGCTCCATGGGAATAACAAACATATAATAATAAAAAGATAATCATAATAATTGGAGGAATTTGAAATATGAGAAAGAATCAAGACCATCCAGATCACAGTATTATTAAGATTGGCAAGAAAACTGGGAAGAGTCCTGATGACCTGAAGAAACTTGCTGTCATTTTGACTCCAATAAGAGACAATCAGCTAATTGCGGTGTGAAAAACTTACAAGTAGTAAAATAAAAAAAAATTGATGCCAATACTTTACTTCTGAGAGGATACAGATTATATGTGTCAAGAAAACAGGGAAGAGGATAGAAAAATGTGAAAGAGATTAAAAATCTAACTGTACAAACAAATAGTATTTGAACAAACCAGAATCTGTCCAAGAGAATGAGACACATAAAATTCTTTGGGATGTTGTCATACAAACATCATCTAATCCAAACAGAAAGAGCTGATCCACTGTTGATTGATAAGGAAAAAAGAATTTCTTCTTTAAGTGAATGTTACTGCTACAGCAGACAATACAGTGAAAATAAAAGAAAGTTAAAAGATTGAAAAATATAAAGATGGCTAGAGAACTAAAGAAACCTGTGGAATATGAGGGTGACAGAGATACCATTTGTTGTTGGAGCTCTTGAAACAGTCCCCTTGGAAAAAGACTGAAAGAATTAAAAATCAGAGAAAAAATCCAGCATTGATGAGATTGGGTAGAATACTCAGGAAGGTTCTGGAGATTTGAGAAGACTTGTTGTCACTCAGACTCCAATAAAAGACTATCAGTTAAAACTTGTGTGAAAAACTTGCAATCATAAAACTATTAGAATATACAGCCAGGATAAAGGAATGGAATTTGGCATTGAAAATGTGATAAAAAAGAGAAACAATGGAAGGAATAGGACTGCCAAATCAGGAAAGCATTGTTGAAGTCTGAGTTATCTAACCTGCTACTTTAGAATACATAGTTATGTCCCTTGTCTTATAGTAGTAAACAATAATTGTAATAATGATATTGATAGTGGTTGCACATGTTCTGTTGTGTTGATATAAAGTTGTAACGAAAACATTGGTGGCAGAAAGCTATTTTCTTTTGTATGACAGTGATAATCATTATTCGGTTGATGTTGAAGTGCCTTTGAAAGAAGAATGGCTTTATTCACAAAAGAGCCCCCAATCTTACAAGGTGAAGACTTCTACCCTGAATGGATTCAAGATTTACAAATATGAATGCTGTTAACTGATCTACCAAAAGGAAAACATAGTCTGGTGGTATTTTTGACATTGCCAAAGAACATATGTGAGTGTGTTAGACATTAGTCAAAAGGGGATATTGGTAAAGCAGAAGGATTATAATTAATTACAGACAAATTTGCTGAAATATATTTACGATACCCGAACACAAGCACATACACGGCTTTCAAGAAATTCTACTCTTGCAAAAGAGATATTAGCATAAATATAAAGGACTTTTGGATGCGTTACAAATTTTTGTATTGGAAAATACAAAAAATTTGTATGATACTCCCTGACGAGGTTCAGGGTTTAGCGTTAAATGCAAAGAACTGGTCCTCAGAGAATGAAAAATTAGCAAGGACTACATGTGCAAGTCTCAACTATACAACAAAATAAGAGACATTTTAAAAAGTGTTTTCTGACTTATGGTCACTAGAACACAAAAATATTCTAGTTATGAAAGAAGAAGTGGAAACAATAAATTTTAGTCATTACTAGTAGGTCAATGAAGAAAATCTTATGGAGGAGGAAATGGAGCAAATTTTTCCGGTAAACGAGGTTGGTTAAAATGCTTTTTAAAATGTAATTTTGCAAAACATTTTGCATGTGACAGCCCTAGTTCATGAAATAACATCGACAGTAAGATAATGTGCAGTTTTAAATGTAATTCTGCTCAACATTTTGTATGTGACTGTACTGGTTTGTGAAACAATATTAACACTGTCGTAGAATCAGACCAGATACATTTTACCTTGTTCAATGTAAGTTCACATTATCAAAATGTTATGAATGACTCAAACATAAAAATGTCTATGCTTTTGAGAGAAAAACTTGCTATGATGTTGTTGGATTCTGCCTCTTCTTGGACAGTTGTTGGAAAATTGGGGTTTGATATTTTCTTTGACATGTTAAAAGATAAACATTTAGTTAAAACTGCAAAGTCTTACAGGACACTTTGTTTTGGTGATGGAGTGGAAGTAAAGGCCATTAAATGACTTCAATTTCCAGTAACTATTGAGGGTGTAAAAGGTATTAGAATGTAAATGTAGGTCGACGTAATGAAAAATTATTTACCTTTATTATTAAGCCATAAATCTATGAGAACTGCTGGAATGCTGTTAGATTTTGTAAATGACAGTTGTTGGATTTTAGGCTGATATATAAAGTTACAAAGTATGATGTCTGGACATTATAGTCTTCCATTGACTAATATACTTTTGGAGGCTGAAAGATCGGCCAGTGTTGTGCTTCACAGCGATACAGCAACCCCTTAAAAATGTTTGAGAGTGGAGAAAAGAAGGAAGACTGAGAAAATACATTGGAAATTTGCTCATGTATCAAAAGAGAAATTGATATCATTGGTTAGAGGCAGTAAGGCCTTAAATGATAAGGAGTTCCTGAATCTGATCCAGGATGTTTGTGATTCTTGTTCTGTTTACTTGAGGTTTAGGAAACCTCCTCTTTGACCACTATTGACTCTTCAGAACAGGTTTATTGATACTGAATGCCAGGATTTAAAGGAACACTGACATAACCAATACTGGAGTCTACACTTAATTAAAGTATCCACTAGGTACTCTGCTGCTAGATTGATTAAAACCAAAAGTGAAGAATTAATCTGCAACATATTTTTAATGTGGATACCATATTTTGGACCTCAAAGCCGTTTTTTGAGTGGCAAAGAGGAAGAATTAAACAATGAAGGATACTGACAGATGAATAAGAACTGAATTTTGAGACTTGCACTACAGTTGCAGAAAATCAATTCAGCAATGTTACTGTGGAATGCCACAATCTGATACTAGCTGAAGCAAAGGAAAAGACATTATAGGATGAAAAATTTAAGCCAAAAATAGCATTGACATGGGCCATTTGTACAAAAATGCTCTTCAAAATTAGTTGGGGCATAGTCTGAATGAGCTTGTGTTTGGTTTTCATATAAACACCCTCTCAGTTTTGACAAATCAATTACCTGCATTGGAAGCTGCAACAATCAGTGAGATGGTGAGAATAAATTTAAATGCCTCACATGCAGCAAGAAAAAGCTTCAAAGAAGTTGAATCAAGTAAAAGAATTTGGAGAGGACTGGGATGTAAAGATTTATGCAGATGAAAAATTTATGACAGGTGACACTGTCTATTATAGAAGACAAAACTGCAAGGGATGGCATAGCCCTGCTAAAGTATTGGGTAGGGAAGGTCAATATGTTCTGATCAGACATGGTAGAGCATTTTACAGGATGCATCCATGTCACTTAATGAAGGCAAACAAAGAATTTGGAAGTCCTTGGAATGAAGGCAATAAAACTGCCAAAAAGGAGATAAATGAAGTCTTGCAGGGTAAGAAGATGAAGGACAGTGGGATAAAAATTTTCATATCAACAGGGAGGAACTGAAAGACAACAGTAAAAAACCAAGAAGAGGCAAAGTTGTGGAATATAAAATGAAAGGAAGTTATGAGTGAAAAACAGGAAAGATTATCAGTGCATAGCTTAAATCGACTGGAAAATATAGTCATTGGCTGAATAGAGTATCAGAGGAAGAAAATGAAAATCCAATCTGTATCAATTGGGATCATGTTGATCAGGGGAGAGAACTACTACAAGTAACAGAAGTAAGGGAACAAGAACAAGTCATTTTGCTCACATCTGAACAAGAACAAGTAAAAGAGGTGATTGATGCAAAGAAAACAGAAATAGAAAATATGGAAATTCATGAAGAATATGAATGTGTACATGGCATTAGTCAGAAATGCACATCAACAAGATGGGTTATAAGGGAGAAATTCTAAGGTAAAAGGAAGATAATGAAGGCTTGTATTGTTGCATTTTGTTATGAAGAGGATTCACATAAGCTGAAAACTGATTCTTCAACATACAGCCATAAAGCTAAGCATATTGTAATGTTGACAGCTTTGGTTATGAAATGACGGGTAGAGAGTCTGGATTGCACCTCAGTGTTTCAGCAGCATGATAAGCTGGAGAGAGAGATATTTCTTTGACCACCATCTGATATATGTCTAGAGTCATAGATAAGGAACTTGAAAAGATGCATTTATGGATTAAACTCATGATACAAAAGAGTTAATCATGGATTAACTAAGCTAAAGGGAATAGTGAGTGCATATAATAATAATGCACTATTTCTTTGGTATGATGCAACTGGTAATTTGATGGAAGTTCTGGCAATGCATGTTGATGACTTTGTATTTGGTGGAAATGATTTCTTTAAAAAAAAATGTGATTGCAGAATAAAAAAAGATATTCAAAGTTGGAACACATGAAAGTGTAATATTTGGGGATTGGGTGTTAGGCAAACAAAAGAGGAAATTACCATCACATAAATCTACATGTTTCATCTATATCCCCAATAGATATAAAGAAAAGAAGGTCTTTGATTAAAAATGATCAACTGAGCAAAGAGAAGACAGAATTAAAAAGACTGACAGGTCAAATTATGTGGGTATCCAGTCAGACACAATCTCATGTAGTATTTGATGTGTGTTGGATGATAAATACCGGAAAGTTTCCAAAAGGGAAATTGCTCTCTGAGGCCAACAAAACACAACAAAAATTAACATCAAGGACATGTTCCATAACCTTTACTCAGCTGGGAAGACCTTCAGATTTGAATATTGTTTGCCATGCGGATGCAACCTATGCTAGCTTGGAAGATGGATCTTCACAGGGTAGTTTTTATCACTTTTGCATGACAAACAGAATTGGCACCTTTTTTGCTGGTCATCAAAAAACTTGACTGGGTAACAAAAAATTCATTAGCCTCAGAGAATCTTGCACTCAGTGAAGTAGCTGAATCTTATGAATAAATAGTTGCCACGCTGCAAGAGACATTCAGATTACTCGGGCTGCCTGAAGTCCTTCATAAAACAGACAATGCGTCTCTGGTAGAGACTTTAAACTCATCAAAGTTGGTAAGTGATTGTCATCTGAGAATTGGTGTGGCTTGAGTAAAGGAAACGATGCAAAGGTAAAGATTAGGTTACAGATTGTCCGACAAAGGTGAAAGCCTCTTCTGAAAGATTAAGAGACTTGTTGCATGAATGAACTTTTTAATGATCTTTTATTTTAAATAGAACTGCTGATTTCACAAGAAGTGACCCGCAATGTTGAAGTTTGAGTTATCTATCCTGCTACTTGAAAATACAGAGTTATGCCCCTCGTCTTGTCGTAGTAAACAGTAATTGTAATAAAAATGTTGATAGTGGTTGCACATGTTTTGTTGAGTTGATATGAAGTTGTAAAGAAAAGAAGTATCAAAACACCAGGAAAGAAGATAAATTACTAGAACTCTAGAACATTGGAAGAGGAGACACTATCACATAAAGATGAAAGAAACAAGAAAAAAAGAGTACCTCTGAAGATTTAGAAAACTTCTTGAAGCCAAACTCTGCAGCTGGACAGTCAGCTTTCTAAGATACTATGGACCATTATTAAAATGGACAAGGGATGATCGTAGTCAAATGGACCAAAGAACAAGGAAATTCATGACTATGCACAAGCCCTTACACCTGAGAAACAACACAGACAGACTATAAGTGTCAAGAAAAAAGAGAGGAAGAAGACTTGTGAACATTGAGGCTTGCATAGATGTATCAATACGAGGACTCAAGGAATACATTAAAAAAAGCAAAGAAAGACTAATCACAGCAACCAGTAACAGCAATGACAATATACAAACAAACAAAAAACAACAAAAGATAGAAAACAGAAATGGGTAGGAAAGCAATTGTATGGACACTTCAAGTAATAAACTGGCAAGATTATACATATGAAGACCAGGACATGGCTAGAAAAAGGAAACCTCATAAGAAAAATTGAATCTCTGTTAATAGCAGCACAAAATTATGCAATATGGACCAATTACATAAAAGTGAGGATTGATTTTACACACACAGAATAGCAAGCTTATGTTATGTGGGAACAGAGCTAAAACGTTGAATAACATTATAAGCAAATGTAGCAAACTAGAAAAAGAAGTAAAAGACTTGGCATGACGAAGTAAGAATGGTAATTCAAAGAGGATTTTGAGAGTGGTTAAAATTTGACCATAGCAACAAATGGTATTTGCATCAGAATCTGTCCTAGAAAATGAGACACATAAAAATTTTGAGATACAAATAGTCACCTAATCAAAGCCAGAAGACCAGACCAAGTGTTAATTAACAAGAAAAAAAGGACTTGCCTTCTTGTGAATTTTGCTGAAGGGGAAAAAAGCAAACAAAAAGATAAGCAAACATTGTGATTTTGCTAGAGAGCTAAAAAGGGGGTGGACAATGAAGGTCACTTTGATACAATTTGAAGGTGGTTCACTTGGAATGGTCCTCAAAGAATTAGAACTTTTTTCCAAGTTTTAGAGGACTGAAATAAGTAGAAATCATTGGAAGAACCTAGACCATCTAGATTACAATAGTGTTGAGATCAGCTTAAATACTCTGAAGATTCCTCAAGGTCTGAAAAGGATTGCCATCAGTCAGACTCCAGTAAAAGACTGCCAGTTAATGCTAGAATGAAAAACTTACTAGGAATGAAATGATAGCAATAACAAATAAGTAATTTCATTATTGTTATTATATTATCAATAATTTTGATAATATAGCAGTCATATGTATACACTTCAAAGTTAAGCCTTGTCATCATATCAGATAAATGATGGACTATTCCATTTGAAGGTTAAGAAGGAACGGAAAAGAATACACTCCAAATTAGAGAGAAATAGAAAGCAAATATAATAAGAAAGAAAGAAAGAAAGAAAGAAAGAAAGAAAGAAAGAGAAAGAAAGTGATAATGCTATACATTAGATGCTTATCACCTGCTTCAATGAAATAGTATAAAGGATGAAAGGAACAAAGAGAAGTTAGAGAGAGAAAAAATGAGAGAGGATAAATAGAGAGAGAGAGAGAGAGGGAAAAAAAAGAAATGAAATATCATTTTGGAAACTTATTTTAGAAGTTTCAAATGAAAAGAGCAAGATATTTTATAAATAATGATAAAGTCTTCAAAAAGTCAACAACTTATTCACTTTTACCAAAATTTTTGATACTTATTCATTAACAATTCTCAGAATATTTGTAAATTATCAGAATAAGATAATGAAAACTTATAAAAAGCAGATTAGTTTTAGTTTCTTTATTCAATGACATATCAACCTTTGATGGTAATCTAATGCCAAAGCCATCCTCATAGAAATACAGTAGTGGTACCATTTAACTCATAGCTGTGAAAATAAAGGGGTTTCTACCTTTCCTGGTGCTATTTGTCTGAAAGTGAACATTACAGAGTGACTGGAGTCCAAACTCACTACAAAGTCACAATACAGCAGGTTTGTTGCTTCAACATTGGGCATCCTCTACCCCTCATAAAAAGTGAAATTTTCATGTGTTGTTAATATCATAAACATTATCATTTATAACTTTATTGATATTATCATTTATAACATTATTATTCATCTGTACATTTTCAGATGTTATGATAGTCAATACAAATATTGGAGATATGGTAGTGACTATGAGAAACTGTTTAAAATAATTCCATCAGGAATTATTTTAAACAGTTACTCATAGTCAATGAAGCTGATCTAAGAATTTGGGATATAGATGGACATGAAACAATATCTCATACACTGCCTTGGATTAGTTTAAGTATTTTATTGAAGATAATTTGTCCCTTGAAATTAAAGCCACAATGGGACAGTCATCAATTGTCAATTATAATGACTTCAAATGTAAAAAAAAGGAAAACCAAATCATCTAAGAACTCGAATTACAGAAAAGTACCATGTGTAAAGCATTATGTAAGCTTCCAAAGCCAACTTCAACTTTTGGTTGATTTTCAGTTTCTCATGAACTTTTAGTTGATTAAAAAAATCAGATATTTTCTTTTGATATACTCCAATATTTTATGGAATAATGACAATAATTCATCTCAGAACCCCAGAAAAACGATTGTCCTCTCTTCTCCGTATAATGTTACTCTGTTATACCCAAATAAGAAAATGTCAGTTGGTGAACTATTTGATTACAACATTGGTGCCAAATTGTTCTGTGTTGGAGCAAAATAGCAGTTTGAATTTGCATTGGCTTTTATTTTCACAATGTTTTTATCTCAAACACAAGGTCAAATTGGCTGTTATGTTTGACAAACTCAATTATTGACACAACGCAACTGCTATGTGTGGGTCAGTATATTTTACGGTCATGTCACCAAGCAAGAGAAAATCAAAATAACAATGTTCTGTCAATATTCTGACTTTGGTGCAGAGGAAGTTATCAGAATTACAGCCAAGGTTCAAGATGCTTTCAAAGAAGTGGACAGATTAAATATATATATTTACGAGACACAGTATCATGGCAACTCATTAATTCCAGCAAAACTATTATCCCCATCTTTGATGTCGTTTTTATTACAATGCTTTGAGCTGTGCAGACTTCAATCTTCAGGCAGCATATTCTCTGCTATGAATGTTCGGACAAACTTTCGTCAGAGGAATCAAAACATTGCAATCATTTTTTTGGTTTTTATTAAAAGTTCTGGGAGTTTAATGGCCAAACAAAAAGACTATATATATACACGTACATACATGAATATATACATACATATATACATATATAAGATGTGTACAAAGGTTTCCAACAAGCATTTCTTTTGAAAACTAGAAACTGAATAGATAGAAAACCATTTTGATTTTTTAAAAAATGCTGAAAAGTTTTGCCCATAAGAAAATAACCAATGAATCAATCAAGTTCCTATTGCAACAGTCCATGATGATGCTGATACAGCAGTTTAGGAAAGATTCTAATGAGTGTTTTATAGATATGTCCATTATATTTAGAATTTGGAGGATTAAAAAATGACATTCAGCACAAATGGAGACATCACAAAATTATTATCCAGTGGCAAATTGGACTGGAAATTGTTTCATTCTCTTAAAGCATTTTAAGTGTATTATTCTTATAAAGAACTTGAAAAGATGAACTATTTTTGTCAGATTTGGATTAAACACTGTAGGGGCACCAGAGATTTAGTTGGTTATTCATTTAGCATAATTTGTTTAGTAGATAGTTGTCAGTTTTGGGTTTACATATCTGACTTGATTGTTCTTCTTCTTACCTAATCTCAGTTTATTGGCTTCTGTGTCTGTGAAGGCTGCAAAGGAATTATTGAAGGAAGGAAGAAAACAGACTAAGATACTTTTTAGAATTTTAACTTTATTTTTGGGTTTTTACATAGCTACTCATAAGCAAGGAATGTCTTCCTGGACTATTTGAGAACTGTCGTTTCTCCCAAATAAGGCATTGAAACTTACTAGTCATTTTCCTTGTTGATAAGTCCAAAGTTTATGTTTTTATATTGTTAGTTTTAAGGGTATCAGCTCTCTAGCAGCAAGCATGGGGTGTCAGGCTACTATACCCCTAATAAGCAATGTGTTCACTGCTAGCAGCTGTGTGAAAGAGTGTCCTTTCTGTCTGGGGGGTGTGTCCAGCTGAAGAGAGGTTGAATTTTTTCATTTTGGAAGGGATGTTTCTTTTTTCTCTTCATGCATTGCCTTGGCTTCCTGTCAGGGGCTTCTGGGAATTTCTGCAATTTTTGAATTTATTTTATTTTATTTATTTCATTTTTATTTTTCTAATTACTATAATACAAATACATGTACCCACATATATGGAAGATAGTCGCTGGTTGGCTGGTGTTTTAAGGCATATCAACTCTTGTGCATTATTTTATGCAAAATCCTGTTTATATATATATATATATGATTTGTAAGCAAATAATTTATCGATAAATTTATTTTTAAACAAGTTATAAGAGTTTATATGTTTACCCACAGTTAAATGCTTTCAGAGGTTGCTTTATGTTTTTTGGCATATCAATCCTTGTGGATTATTTAATGATATTGTGCAATAGATTTCAATATAAATACATTTGATTTGTTAACTAATAATTTGTAGGTAACTTTATTTTTTAAAAAGCAAGAGCTCATTTGTTTGCACACGGTTAAATGGTTTCCAGTATTGTAATTTAGCATAAGTAATTCTATCAATCAAGTATTCCCCTCTAATAGGAAAAATTTGTGGACAACAATTTAGTTTCAAATAACTAATTTTAATAACCCTTAGTAAATGATTGAACAGTTCTTTTTGATCGATCCTAACAGGTACTCTTTTCTCTGAGTCAGAGAGTAATGATCTCGGGACCTGAGGGTGATGCTAATGAAGAGGTAGTCTATTTTCCCCAAACTCTAGGACAGGAGCCTCACCATCAGACCTAGTTTAGTGTCATACCTTATTATTTTCAATGCAATTGACCCACAGCTACCACCTTCTAGCACCTTTAAGATAATTAGAGTTAGGGATTTGATTACTACTAGAGCAATTTAAAAATATAATTGGGACAATCATATAGGTACTTGAGCTTAATATAACCCAACAATTGAATGGATCGTGCCTTTCCAACTGGCCATCGAGCCCAGCAATAGCCAAAATGGAGTGTGGGTTAGGGTTAGGGTCACAGACAGCGCAGCCATTAGTATCTTGTATTCAAGCATTATGGGTCACCACCCATGGCTAACAGGTGGCCTGGTTGAGGAAATCATACTCTTCTGCTGAGGTACAGTCACTGTGTCCAACAGCCCCAGTTGAGAGAGCTGATATATTAGATAGGTAAAAATTTCTAACATCCAATTCATTTGAAAACTAGAAAGTAAATATTGATTCCAAAAAACATTTTTCTTAAAAATTGCAGGAACTTTTTGTATATACCTAATCCCTCTCTCTCTCTCTCTCACACACACACACACACACACATACACACACACTTTCATGGATGTGCTGATTGCTTAATGGTAATCACTGGAAGAAATGTAATGAAAGACCCAAGTTTAAATCCTTGTTCTCCTTACAGCAGTGCGTAAATAGTTGGGTAGACTGGGTTTTTAGCGTTGGTAAGGCAATTAGTTTAAAAGGAAAACTCTGAATTCAAATCAGCTATAATTGACATTGTATCACATCCTGCTGGTAACAGAGTGCTTGGGTGTATGTATATATATATATATATATATATATATATATATATATATATATATATATATATGTATGTATGTATGTATATATATTAATGTATGTATGTATGTATATATATATGTAGTGATGGACCTGAATATTATAAGTATCTATTAAATTAGGCATTGATCTTCCATATAACTGCAAAGCATCTCTAATATGATCAGGCATAGATCTTATAAAATGTCAAAATTTATAGCCTGAATTTTGATCTGCACTTTTTATTGTGTCATGTTTGGTCAATACAATCGATGAAGAAGCATCAGATTAAGTACCTTGATATTGGCAAAGATTATGTTGAAAAATAAGAATTTTTGTAGAAGCTTTTTTATTCTTTGCTCACAGAACTATTGAGATATGTACACACACACACACACACACACATACACGCACACACACACACATATATATATAAATGTGTGTGTGTGTGTGTGTGTGTGTGCATATCTCAATAGTTTTGTGAGCAAAGAATAAAAATAGAATCAGAGGGACAAGTTCAAATTCTGCCCAAGGAAGTTTCTTCATTTTTCACAAATGGTCTTAAGAAGAGCGTGCAATCACTTTGGGAGGTGCCAGTAGTGAAATGATTACCGTCACGAGAAATGGATTTGAAAAACTGAGTTCAAATCCTAGACAAGTCTGTTTGCATTTCAAATAGCACTAATAAACTTAGAAAAGGCATGAATCCAGCCATTCTCTCTCTAGCTAAAAGCAAGAAGCAGGGCAGACTGGGCTCTTTAAACAGGGTACGGTAACCAGTCTAGGAGAAAGAAAACTCTGAATTTAAACCTGTTAAACTTTGCTTAAAGCTGACCTTGTGTCACATCCTGCTCATGGGGGAGATGTTATTTGCTCTTAAGGAAATACATTGCACTATGGATGCTCATGAAAAAAATCAGATTCATGTTTCTTTGGATAAACTACTTTCCCATGAGTATCTTCAGCAGTGGCAGTATAAACTATAGCATTCATCATTAACTTTGCCAAGATCTTGTAATCTCTTTAGTAATCTCTATCTATGTGCATCTATCGATATTACCGGCCATTTTGTGTCTACAGCCCAACAAAACTCTTTCCAATTCCTTCCATGACAGTTTTGATTATGTTTACCTCTGTAATAGATTACCACCAGACTATTTAATCTCTGATTTCTCTCAGATCTTTTTCTACTATACTAGTTATTTCTTTGGTACTATTCAGATAATCTTTTATGGTATATTTTAGGCTCAATTCTAAGTACATGTCTACATGTCATGTTGGTTTAGGTTTTGATCCATGCTGTTCCCTTTTTTTATTTCATGAATTTATCCAGGGTAAAGTCCGCTTAGTGGCTAATGTGCTGTGCCATGAAATTAAAGCAAGTAAATTCAAACCCCAGTTGCACAATTATATTCACTTTCAAACTGATACCCTTGGAAAGGTAGGAACCCTCTTAATACCCCCAAATTTGGTTTAAATTATCCTTCTAAAGGGATTGAATTGGCATCAAATAACCCTCAAAGATTCATATCTATTAAACAAAGAATCTCACCCTTTCTCATGATCTCTGTGTGAGTTCCTTTTCTTTTGATTGTATTTATGTGTGCATCTCTAAGTGCATTTATAAGATTACGTATATATTTGATGTCGTGCGGAAAAGTTCTCAGCCTGACCAAGAAAAGAATTACTTTGAGCCATAAACAATGTATGCAATTTTCAATAGTGATTTCATAAAACTTTAAAAAATTCATTAAAACATTTCAAAAATCATTCCATCATTGTGTGGGATGAAAGTTTTACCACTCCCTTGATTTTATGAGGGTTTGTCAAGTTTGATAATATAAGTATTTATATGCATCCGGAGTGGACGATGAAATTGTGGCCCTAGAAAAGATGGCATGATTCCATTTCCATTGAATGAAAACCGGTTTTCTTTTTTTGTTGCAGACCATCTACTAGTTGGCCAGTTGTGTACAAATCCCGAGTGCAATAGGAGCCTTTTATCATGTCTGAAAGTGACACAATGTTCAGCGAGTGAGATCAGAGATGTGCCGCTGTACAACACATGCTCCCTACCGATCCAATTTATGACAACAGGACCATTGCCAGCACCCTCAAAATGCAAATCTAGATTGCCATGAATAACAGGGACGTGCCCAGGGTGATGAAAACAAAGTTTCCGGTTACGGTTATGGTCACTGGGTGTGGTTTCAAGTGAGGGCCATATCATGCCACCTCATATCTTCGAAGTCGGCTTGAAAGTCAACACCAAAGTGTACCTGGATGTGCTGAAGAGTGTGGTGAGTACGGCATACCTAAAGAAACCGTAGCGGCAATAATGATTGTCTATAGAAACACTAAAGTAAAAGTACGATCACCGGATTGAGACACAGAATACTTTGACATTGTAGCAGGAGTACTACAAGGGGACACGCTGGCCCCGTACCTCTTTGTCATTTGTCTAGACTACGTACTTAGAACATCGATTGACAAAATCAAAGAGAATGGCTTCGAACTGATGAAGAAAAGAAGCAGAAGATACCCCGCAACAACAATTACCGATGCTGACTACGCCGATGACATAGCGATACTGGCAAATACACCTGACCAAGCCGAAACACTTCTGCATAGTTTGGAACGAGCAGCAGCAAGCATAGGCCTCTATGTTAATGCACACAAAACGGAATATATGTGCTATAACCAAACGGGGGACATCTCCACTCTAGAAGGAACCCCACTTAAACTAGTAGACAAATTCATGTACCTAGGAAGCAGCGTCGAATCAACCGAAAAGGACATCGAAACGAGGTTAACGAAAGCATGGACAGCTATCAATAGGCTATCGATTATATGGAAATCAGACTTAACCGATAAAATGAAACGCAGTTTCTTCCAGGCAGCGGTCACATCGATACTGCTATATGGATGCACTACATGGACGCTAACAAAACGACTGGAGAAGAAGCTAGATGGCAATTACACAAGAATGCTGCGTGCAATCCTGAACAAGTCCTGGCAGCAACACCCCAAAAGACACCAACTGTACGGCCACCTGCCCCCTATCACGAAAACTATTCAAGTTAGACGAACCAGACATGCAGGACACTGCTGGAGAAGCAGAAATGAACTCATAAGAGATGTACTCTTATGGATCCCCACACATGGCCGCGCAAAAGCAGGACGACCAGCTCGAACGTACATTCAGCAGCTATGTGAGGATACAGGATGTTGTCCTGAAGACCTACCTAGGGCGATGAACGATAGGGAGGAGTGGCGAGAGAGGGTCAGGGATATCCGTGCTACCAGCGCGATTTGATGATGATGATTACTAAGTCCTTAACTGGCTCATTTGCCAAGTGGATAGAGCATTCGTCCATTGCCCTGGAGACTGAGGTTCAATCCCAGGTCGAATCATACCAAAGACTTAAAAAATGGTACTTGATACCTCCTTGCTTTACACTCAGCATTATAAGGTATAATGGTATATAAGGTATAAGTAATCCAGGGCAGGGAGTAGCACCCTCCCCTACACTTTGGTGTCGTAGCAATTGAAAAGGGAGCCTTTGGGTCGCCTTCAACTACAGTCGCCAACCTTACCTTATTACTACAAATTCCTATTTTTTATAACAGTGTTTCAATGCAATTGATTTTGGTGATAAATAATAATACCTAATGTTATGTTTTTGATCGTATAATTTTTCATTTTAAATAATGCAAACTTTTATCTGAGAATTTTGAAATTAATTTTTATAAAAAGTTGGTAGGAGTACATTGTTTATGGGTAATCACTCTCTTTATCTATAAGCATTGACTGCATGGATTCCCTTAGCTCTCTTTTTCCATGCATCCCTATCAACTGTTGACCTTGGCATCTAATGTTCACACAAAGCTGGTGAATGTAAGGTTTTGCCAGACAGCAAACACTGGTATGCCCATGAGTAGGAGTCCATTGGAGAATATTGTATATGAGTAAATTCTTATTTCTCTAGCAGTGTCCAATATGTCTTTCTTATCTTGCTTGAATGGTTTGTATCATGGGAGGTAAGTGGCTGTACAGCTGTTGTTTTGTTGGGTACAGCTTCAAAGATTTGTTCAAAAGAGTACATAGCATCCTTGAGTATCTCGTTTTTTCTCCAGGGATTTTTTAAAAGTCCAAGTAGTGCAACCATACAGTAGTAGTGATAAAGCTTCAGCTTACACTTGAAATCCTTGAATTGTTCAGTTTTGGAGAAATTAAACGACAAAAATATTATGAACCATTTACTTGATTTTATCTTTTTTATATTTTGGAAATGATTACTGTGCTAGTAAAGTCTGCAAGATTTTAATAGCTTCATCTATAATCATCTTGAATCTGAGAGTCATAAAGTGTCCCATAGCTCTGTTCCGTGGTAGAATATTCCGCATCTGATTTTCATATTTATCAAAAATAATTTCCCAATGGTAAATGATTGAATGCATGATTTTTTTTTCTTAAGAGATCAATACGCTGACTTACCATTTAGTTTCTGCAATTTTCTATGATATAAGATCAAATATAATGTCTATGCATGTTGAGTACAGCAGAAAATGAAGAGGGTCAGCTAAAGATGATTTGATATCAGGGACAAGATTCATCCTCAGCCAAAGGTCAGTTTTGGTGAAAGACACCAATTCCTTCAACCAAATTTGACAAATAACAAAATATAAAACACCAAGAATATTTTTTCATGTTTCTTTCAATTGTTTCTTTCATTTCAGGGAAACCCTAAAAGAATTAATCATTAAGGAATGTTGTGTTTGAAAATCTTAAGTCATTTATACATATATATATATATATATATACATGTATTACTAAAATTTCAATTGTATCTGTCTGAATATAGTGAAAATCCAGCAAAAATGGTACATTATATCAATATTTTTGTTGGAAAAATGTTTTAATATACAGAATAAAGTGATTTACTGGCCAATTTGCAGCTCAATGATAATTTTTGTCAGGTCTGGGTTTATAGTGAATGTCCTTTTTGATCATCCAAATTCTTGATATAACAGAAATAACTATGAAATGCAAATAGAATTTCCCAGTCCTTTTTGAATAGAAAAATCAATATCATCTACTAATATTGTTCCGAACAGAACCCAGCTGGTTTATGGTCTGTCTAGTACACACACACACACACACACACACACACACATATATATATATATATATATATATGTGTGTGTGTGTTTTTAATTTATTCATATATATATATATATATATATATATTCATACAAATGCATATGCATACATATATGTGTCAATCTGTGTTGGTGGCCATTTGTATTGATACACACACACACACACACATGCTTACACATACACACAAACATATGAACACATATGCACATAAATACACATATACACATGCATATGAATATATATATGATGGAGGCACCTATCGTGTAATAGTTATTGTTGCAGGAAATGGACATGGTTCAAATCCATAAAGCACCAATGACACTAGGGAAAGGTAGGAATCCAACTATTCTCCCTCCAACTATCAGTAAATAGTTGGGCAGACTGGCTTTTAACTTTGGTATGGTGACCTGTTTGGGAGAAGAAAAACTTTAAAATAAGACTTGTTAAACTCCACTTAAAAAATTGACTTTGTGTTGCATCCTGGACATGTCAAGAGGTTTGGTATATATATATATATATATATATATATTGCTATAATGATGCTTTACAAAAACACAAAAGCAATTGTTTGCTTCCATGATAGTGACCCTAACTTCTTCAAAATTGTTGCTGGAGTCTTAATATTATCATCATGTTGTGCCACCAGCACGGATATCCCTGACCCTCTCTCTCCACTTCTCCCCATCGTTCATCGCTTTTGGCAGGTCTTCAGGGTTACATCTCATATCCTCACATAGCTGCTGTATGTATGTTCGAGCCGGTCGTCCTGCTTTTGCTTGGTCATATGTGGGGGTCCATAGGAGTACATCACTGATGAGTTTGTCCTTGCTTCTCCAGCAGTGTCCTGCATGTCTGGTTAGTCTAACTTGGATAGTTTTTGTGATGGGAGACAGGTGGCCGTATAGTTGGTGTCTTGTGTGGTGTTGTCACTGGGACTTGTTCAATATTGCTCTCAATATTCTTGTGTAATTGCCGTCTAGTTTCTTCTTCAGCCGTTTAATTAGCGTCCAAGTAGTGCATCCATATAGTAGTATCAATACAACCGCTGCCTGGAAGAAACTGCATTTCATTTTATCGGTCAGGTCTGATTTCCATATGATTGAGAGCCTATCGATAGCTGTCCATGCTTTCGTTAGTCGTGTGTCAATGTCTTTTTCAGTTGATGAGATGGGGGAGATATATTAGTGCCATAATCTTTAAAACCAGCCTAGATAGCACACAATGAAAATCCAATGAAAGAAAATGGTTTCACTCAGAAAAAAGACAGGAAGCAAATGATATCCAGCAGAAACTATGTCAGATGCAGACAACACAAATGATCTACTACTTCTCGCATATACATATGTCCAAACTAAATTCCAACTGCATAGCTTGAAGCAAGAAGCAAGAGGCATGGCCTCTGTGTGAATGCAAATAAAATAGAGTTCATGTAGTTTAAAAAAGAAAAAGTCATCATCACTTCATGCAGAAAGACTCAAAAATTAATAGTTTGTATATGTCAACTACAATATCTTATTTAGTGAAAGGGATGTCAACGTATGCTGTGCAATAGTGTGGACTCCTTTTGAAAGGTTATTGAGCATATGGAAATCTCATCTCTCTTATAAAATAAAACAGGATTTCTGTAAAACATTAGGTGTGTCAGTACTACTGTATGGATGCACTCCCTGAACTTTAATGAAATGTATGGTGAAAAAGCCAGATGGGAACTACACAAAAATACTATGCACTATTTTGAACAAACCCAAGAAGCAACACTGCCAAAACAACAGCTGTACAACCACTTACATGCCATCACACCAAATATCTCAGTAAGATGAACAAGACATGTTGGGGCTCTACTGGAGAAGTAAGGATGAACTTATCCGTCATGTTCTTTTATGAACTCCTACAAATGATCATGTGAGTGTTTGCTGACCAGCAAAGTCTTATATGCATTAGCTCTGTGTGGACACAGGATGCAGTCTAGAAGACTTATCAGGAGCAAATGATGATAGGTACAAATGCTGAGCGAAAGTTAGGGAACTATATGCAAACAACATACTGAGGATATATATATATATATATATATATTCATATATATATATATATTCATATACAGATATTGTTACGAATATATATATATATATATATATGCAGTTTTAAAAGATTGTTTAAAAATTCTTTTAAAGTTATTAAAATTTATAATAAACATTTTTGCTCAGAAACATTTGCAGTTGGTTCTCTCTTATTACTTTTTAAACCAATCTCCCATGTTCCTACTCTTATTACAATGCTCCAGAATCTCTGTAAAAATTTTAATATTTTCTAACAGTCTGATATTGAAACTGTAAATATGATGTCCCCATGGATTTTTGAGCACTTGAGATGTTTTAATAGATACTCATGGTCACCTATGAGTTTTATCTTTTATATAAATTCAAGCATAAAAATACTTTTTCAACAGATTTGTTGGCATTCAAACAAACAATAGAACTTCTGGTGCTGTCAAAAAGCCTTTATCATAAACTTTAAGTGTTTCTTTATAAAAGTGGGTATTGTATCAGTATCTTAAATTATTTCTTTTAGATAAATTTTGGAACGGGTCAGTGCCTATAGTGTAATGGCTAAAGTGCTTGACAGAAGCCTTGAAGTAAGTGAATTTGAACTGAGAGGAGAGAAATAAGGAATTTCCCCTACTCCTCCGTGTTTGAATTAGCAGGCCACCAAAGACTGACCGTTAAAAGAGGAATAAGGAATGTAGGTCAACTTCGGCCGGCTGTTGAAGGAATAAGGAATGTAGGTCAATTCCTCTCGGCCAAAGTAACAAATCCAGGTCAGAATGGAAGCCAACAGATGTTTGCATTCTGTGATTGGGTGAAAGAGATAGTAGTCCGAAAGAATCGCCTGACAGAAGAAAGAGGCTATATGATTGGCCAGAACCCTAAAGCGGAAGTAGCCCCCTTTTCGTCAACGGAAATAGGGATAAGGAAATCAGTTTTGGAACAGTGGTCGCAATGAACAGACAGGCGAATCTCATGCCAAACTCCAGGTGAAGAAGCGACATAGAGCTCTTGGACAAGATGACAGACACATTCAAGCCGAGCTATGTAAAATCCCGCTAGCCCGTAAAAGAGAAAATACTCTCAGAAGGAACCCGCCAAAAAATGCTAAGTGAACATTAAGACGGTTTCTACCTACACTCTTCCTAAGTATTGCAATTACATACTCTCTCTCTCAATTTAAAGAAAGAAGAAAGAAAAGAAAAAAAAAGAAAGACATTTGTATTTTTTATATTATCCGCTGATAATATAGCTGACACGCCAAATATGTGTGTGCGCATGTATTAAAAACCTAGTTATATTTTATATCTTTTCTCGTGTCGAAATTTATTCATTGTGTTGTCTGCCTATCAAGTTGTCTTTTGCATGCTCCTTTTCAGCTTCATTCGCCTCATGTTATTCTCACTAAATTGTCCTATTCGCCTTTAAAAATATGACAGGGGAAATTGGAGTTGTCGACTATGACAAATAATAATATATAAAAACCTAGGGGCCCATATCTTCTATTATCCTTGGGGCAGGAAGAGGTAGTGGCCTGGTGGGTGTGTGTGTTAACGTGAAATTTGGAAACCCCTTGCCAGCGGCGGTCAGTCTAGCCCCAAATTAACCCCAACATAATCTGCCAGTTTCCCTACTACCAAAAAGGGATTCTCAACTGGAACTTATTCTACGAGGGATCAAGTGCTAGGCTGCCCCGTCTTCACATGTGCGAAAAATAAACTCCCATCTTGGGATAAATATTTTAGGCCACGTCACAGTAAGTAAGCATATATATATATATATACCTTTATGTGAATTTACATGTATATATTTTTATTTACATATGTGTATATTTATGTATGAGTGTTTGTGTACGTATGTGTCAGTATTTATTGAGTATGGGTCATTTCTCATAATACATGGACATGTGTATGCATATGTGTGTGTGTGTGTGTGTGTGTTTTGGTATATTAAGTAAAGTGGGATTTTGTTTTGTTTCAATATCAACTTTTCTTGCAAAAGTTGATATGTTATAAATATTTTATTCTTATAAATCTTTGGAATTTTTGTTGCAAACAATCTTTTATTCATTTGAATATCAGAAACAGTGGAATAAATAACAGAGATTAATCTTACCTTTCCCTCTTAAACCCTTCTGCTTCTCTTTCCATCTCAGTCTTCTCATAAATCTTTGTATGGAGCTCCTGTTTGTAGTTCTAAGTTTAATTGACAAAATCTACAGAATTTTTTTTATAAATTAGAACTCCAATACATGGACAGACCAGTGTTGGCCAACCCACAAAATGTTGTTGATCAGCTCTGTACAGGCACTAGATGCCATCCAGAGACTTAGAAAGTGTGATGAACAATAGGAACGGATAGCAGGAGAGAGAGAGAGAGAGAGAGAGAGAGAAAGAGAGAGAGAGAGAGAGTCAAAGGCATCTGTGCTGTCAGTATGCCTTGATGATGATAATAATGAATTAAAGTTATGAAGTTCATTTTATCTATTTTTTCTTTCTGTCTTGTGCCAGACTTGGTGATCTGTTCAACAGCACTCTCTTTGATATATACTCTCTGAGTGTCTATGTAGCCCTACATATTCTCTTATATCCCCTTAATAGAAGAGTCCGAGGAAACGGGAAACCAAATGAAAATCTCAGTGATCCACGAAGCACATTCATTGACATGTATCTCTAATGTTTCTCTTTTTCTTTGCAATGATATTTTGAGAAATCCTCTGAGGAAATTAAAAATATTGGATAAAAACAGCTGCAACAAATCCTCACAAATAAGACGGAATATTTATCTGTTTTCAAAATAAAAATATATAAGGGTGTACTTAATTTTCTTTTGGGGGTGAGAATGCCTAACCCCCACCCTGTATCCTGTGTTGGATGGTGACAAAATATAGATCTGATTGAAATGATGGAATCTGAAGGAGAAAAAAATCTTTTCTTCAAGAAAGTTATTTGAGGTTATTCTCAAATGAGAAAAAATTTTTTTGGGGGTGGGAAATATTTATGGGATTTTATTAGATCAATAAGTATAAGAGATATTTGTTTTTTGTTTTCAATAGAAGCAGGCAACAGCAGGGACATATTTATGAGATGATATGTTGTAGTTGATGTTAGTAGAAGAAGAAGAAGAAGAAGAAGAAGAAGAAGAAGAAGAAGAAGGAAGGTTTTTCGTTTCATTTTCTCTTAGAATTCTTTCTGGACATTCGTTTTCAAAGAAAGAATGAATTATATAAAGTCCAAAATGAAAAAAATATTCTTCTACATTTCATCAGACATTTAAAGTATATGTAATATGAATAATAGAAAATATATATGGATTATAAATTTATATAAACTGATAAAGGGTGTTTCAAAAAATTCAATATCATTTGAGATGTAATGGATGTTTCAGAAAAATTGATATAATATCTGAATTTAATAACTTCATCAATTTTCGTTCAAATAATTTCAAATTTTAACAGCTGGTGCCGAAAAGCACAAAATTCTCTGTTTAAAGTTTAAATGAGTTTTCTTTTCTAGTGAATGGCATTTCTATGCCTGAAAAAAAAAACATAAAATATTAAACATAGGGTTTTGAATTGTTTTTATTTATGCTGTTAAAATTTGACAACATTTAGATGAGGATTTGTCAAGTTATTAGAAAATGAAATTATTTCAATAATTATGAAAAACTCTATGTATGTGTGTGTGTGTGTGTGTATCTGTGTGTGTGAGTGTGTGTGCAAGTGTGCATGTGGGTGTAATTCCCAATCACTCTGTATAAGCAGGATGTGTCATGAAGTCAATTTCTTAAGTGAAGTTCATCAGGTTTGAATTCTGAGTTTTCCTTCTTCTAGATTGGTTGTCATAGCAAGTCTAAAGAGCCAAATTTGCCCTACAATTTAACCATAGCTTGAAGGAGAATATTCGGATGCATACCTTTCCCAAGTGCAATGTGAAATGCAGATAGCCTCGTCCAAGATTTGAACTTGATTGCCATGATCCTTTTACTGATGGCAGTAAGCATTACGTCAAGAGCAGCTCTTATATATATAGCTCTCTCTCTCTCACTCTCTCTTTCTTTATCACTCTCTTTCTTTATCTCTCTCTTTATATATATATATATATATATATATATATATATATATACATATGTATATATGTATATACGTGGTGCCATCAATAAGTTTCCAGACTTTTTTGTACAGGCATTTAAAATTATTGTAGATTCTTGAATATTCAGTATCATATTGCTCTACATCTTATGAGTTGACTGACTAATTTTTATGATTTTTGGTTCAATGAACAGCTACAGCAGGAATTCGAATACACCCTACTAAAGCCTAATTGTCAAAGCTGGTGAATTTCAAAAATGCAATCTGGACATGAGGACACTTTAGAAGAACGATATGCAATAAAATTCTGTTTTAAACTTGAAAAAAAACCCACAGAAACGTATGAAATGCTTCAGACTGCTTTTGGACCATCTTGCATGGATTGAGCATCAGTTTTTGAGTGGTATAAGAGATTGAAGGAAGGTAGGGAGTCTGTGAGGGATGATGAGAGGTGTGGGAGGATTAAGGAAGTCAATACACCAGAGTTGATTGACCAAAGGGTTACGGTTAGGGTTAGGGTTACTATGTTGAGGTTTTAAGGGAGTTCAGGAAGAGATTCCATCGGAAGAGGCAAGCACTCTTCAAATTGGGTCAGTGGCATTTCCACCAGGACAATACACCAGTTCACAACTCCATCCTTGTCACTGACTATTTGAGCAAGATGGGCATCAAGACAGTTCCTCACCGTCCCTATAGTCCAAACCTTGCTCCCTGTGACTTTTGGTTATTCCCTAAGCTCAGAAGCTGTCGTCATGAGAGAATTGAGGAGATGAAAGAGGCTGTGACGAAGTTCATTGACATGCTTACACAAGAGGACTTCCATGGGGCCTTCCAGAAGTTGTTGGAACGGTACAACAAGTGCATTGCAGCCGGAGATTACTTCGAAGGGGACTAGAGTTTCATGTGTGTACTATCAATAAAAGTGCCCATACGAAAAAAGTCTGGAAACTTATTTAATGATCCTTGTAGATTGATAGATAGATAGATATGAATGTATTATTAAAGAAAGAACACAAGAGGGTCAAAAGACTCAACGATTGAAATAAAAGATAATAAAGATAATTCACCAGGCAAATATTTTCTTTATTTCAAAAAGTTATATCACATATTTGATATAAAATTTCTAGGCTAAAAATCCTTTTTTAATAACAACAAATATTTGGAATATATCAGACTAGTTACAAGCAAGTCCTGAGTTTCACATGATAGATATTTTAATTCACTTACTATTCGTTTCAATGTACTCACAAAGGAAATAGATTTACACTGATATATGAAATACAAATCCTATATGTTTCTTTACATAGAGAAAGTGGTTTATTTGTTTTCATTTGAAATCAATATTATGGTCTTATACAAGAAAAAGGAAACTTTTATTTATTTCACCAGTCATTTAAGATGTTGGCAAATATCAGTTATTATTTTGGAAAACAACAGTCAAAATAGAAGTCAAATAATAACATTTTTATTTGATGACATTTTATATATTTTTGACTGGGAAATTCTATCAATCTATTTTTCTTGTTTTTTTAATGTTCTGAAGCAAGAGATCTCAATTTGATCAGAAGAAACTTAGTAGAACTCTTTAGTGTCTGACAATTTTTTCCCCTTGAAGTATTTACATTTCAAAACAGTAACAAAAAAAAATGATTTATGATTTCTAAGTTCAACAGAAGTTTCTTTCCTGATCTGATTCTTTTGAAAACTTAAATTCTTCTGAATTCTTCAACCTAAAAAGATATATAACAAGCATGCAGATTCTTCAAAGTACTATTGAAAAATTTCAATTTCATAAATTAAAATAAACACTTATGAAGTTTAAACAGGGCCAGATTTACCATTAGCCATAATAGGTCATTAACCTTGGTCCACAGGTATCTAGAGGTTTCTTGAAACTAATTTGACATGCAGTATGCCAGACAATGACCTTGTTTAAAGTGTACACTGGGTATTTCATTATATAATATATTCAAAACAATAAGGGCCCCTGAATAAAAAGTATAAATCAATAGTGATCTTCAACTGGTGGGCCACAGAGTCCAGTGATGATTTTTTTTTGCCTACCTTGAATATAAAGTGTCTATTATCTTTTTTCTTTGATAAACCAAGTTTGGAAATAAATAGACTTGCTGTCATTTAATCTTTAATGAAAGCTGCTTGTAAAAATGCTTCTAAATGAATGAACAACTTTTTTTTACATTGGTCCTAATTTTTGAAATAATAGAATATATAATCATCCAATGTATAAGGTGAATTTGACTTTAAGTGTTGGCAATAGCAAGCTCTGTTCCTTCCTGTCATTGAAGACTATCAGCATGACCTTCTTTATTGACCACTGCACCTGCAACTTCTTCTTTACTGGAAAGCCAGTTTGTTTCTGACTCAAGCTCACAATTGAAGACCATGTTTAGCCCATTTGTAAATATTACTGACTAAAACATACTTCTTCATATACATCATGCATTCTTCTTGAAGTTTTACTTGTCTTAGACTTCTCAGCCACTAAAAATTTGATGAGAGACATTTGTTCAAGCCTGGAGCACTCTGATTTACTCCCTCTTTTAATAGCTTCAAAATAAATATTTTAGCATGATTAACTTAATTTTTGTTATAAACCAATTCCAAACAATGCAGAATTTACATTCATTGAAGAAAAATTCTGAAAAATAAATCATTTTGCTTTTTTCAAATAAATTCTTTATTTATTGAATGACCATTGAATAAATATCCTGATACTGAAAAGTTTAGACTTAAAAGTTGCTGTAATAGTCATGTATATTGATTAATGAATTGATCTTTTAGAATTGAAAATCAGTTTTAAATTCATTTTTATAAGTTTCAGAACCTTGTTGAAAAACAAGAATGCAAAAATATCTAATAGTTAGCCATAGCCTACCCACAAATCACATGAAAACTGTCTCAAGCTGTGCAAAATATAAACACATAAAATGCCTTACATGTATATTGTATAATAATATAACAACAAAGTAAGTTGATTCAGGTAATTACATTTAATTTTTAGAAAAATCCTACAATTTTTCTTTTGTTGAGGAGCAATCATGAAGAAGGTTCCAGCCGCAATCTTCAATCCTTTGTTCATCTCATCTTCTGTAATACTTTACTTAATCTTGTTCATATTCAGTCGGAAACCCTCGGCTAGTTCATCACTAAAATCATTTATTGTGTTAGTTGCAATGAAGAAAATTTACCTTTGTGCTCTTGTTTAATGAATTTCATTGTTTTTTTATTTGATTTCATAGAATTATTTTTTTATTCAACATTATCTTATCATTTTTGATATTTTATTCAACATTTATTAAATATTATTGGATTAGGTTATATTAGATATTATTATGTTATTTTTTATTGGACATTATCATTTCATTTTTATTCGGTATTATTGGATTATTTTTTATCATACACTATTATATCATTATTCTTTTTCAACATTATCATATTCTTTTTTATTAGTCATTATTGGATTATTTTTTTATCAGACATTATCAGATTATTTTTTCTATTCAACATTAACATATCATTTTTTATCAGATATTACCAGACATTATTATTCACTGAATAATGATAAATAAATAACAATAATCATTAAATATTAAAAAATAATAATGAATAATGATATTATCCATAAATTGATAATAAATAATAATTTAATAATTAATCATTTTTAATGGCATTTCATCCCGTCTACAGTAATTCTATGCCAAGAATTTAGGGAATTATATACATTGTACATTCATATTTAGAATTTTTGCTTTGTTGTTTGTTTAGAGTTTTTTTTGTGCACGGTCCTAATCAATATGAATAGTTTTTTAATCAAATCTACCTGACCTCAAGATAGAACCCTCACAGGTACTGTTATTCTGGGTGAGAGTGGACCTGGGAATGAAGGAGTACTCCCCTCTCTCCAAATCTCCAGAACAGGAGCCTAACTATCAGATGCAGTGTAGCGTCATAACTGGGACACTCCTTTTGGGTGAGTTTTAATCCACTCTAGGTGGGGATACGATAAGTATATTCTAATCCCTGCTGGCAGGGCAAAAATAGTAATTTAATAATGATAAGTATCAAATAGTAAATTAAAACAGTCTTTTAACAGGTCAATTTGGTGTTTTTTTAATCAACGGATTTCATGTGACCCTGATTATTTTTCAACCTTAATTTCCCCAAGTCAGTAATCTTCCACTCATATCTCAAGTGCAGTGAATTAATTGTTTTATGGATTATCAGATATAAGCTATATTAATTTATATCATGAAGAAATTAATTTTCATAATTTTTGTAAATTTTATTTTAATCTGCCACTTTTTACTTGGGTGAGTCAAAAGTTTTGCAATATTTTGGTAGGTGCTAGTTTGCTGCACATATATCACATGACCAAAAGAGTTCAGTCCATGGAAGGTACCGGTTGTAGTTGGTAGTATCATGTTTGTTGGTGTGCTGACATGTTGTGCATTGCATCACTTTATGATTTAAAAGCCACACAGATGAATGTGCAATGTCGTCTCATCCAGAAACTTATGCTTTATAAGTTTGAACTAGGCCATAATGCTGCGGAATCAAACAAGAAATTTCACTTTGTTTGCAAGAACCTTGATGATCAGGCAACATCCTATCAGTCTTAAAGTGTGGATTTCAATGCCATGTTCCAAAAGCAATGATGGCAAATCTAGTGAGTGAAATACTTTAAATTCATTCAAACATCCTTGCTAACAATTCAAATGGTAATTTTTTTGGATAGGCAATGATTTTTGTTTTGTTTTATTTATTCATTCATTTATTTTTTTTTTTTGGCTTTCCTTCTTTTTATATGCAGAAACTGTTCTGAGGATATGAGAATTAAAAAATAATTTATTATATTTTCTGTTTTTTGTTCTGATACTCATATCCCCTATTAATGAGTAGATCCCAAACATCATTTCTTGCAGAACAATATTCAAATATAATCAGGTATTATTTATTACCATACTCTTTTGGATGGAAACTAAGTAACTAAAAATATGCTTACATAGACCTTCTGAAATATATACACGTCTTATATATTTATTGGGCTTTATTTTTTAGTTACACTTCTATAAAGGGGTAATCCCCCCCCGCCAGTGAGTATCCAGGAGCTGACACTAAGCCATTTAATGATGAGGTTCCAGTCCTGGAGCTTTTGGGAATGTAGAGTACCTCTTAATTGCCATTACTCCCAGGTCTACTCTACCTGGAGTGGTAGTACCAGTTAGGATCTCATCTATGGCTCGAACAGAAATCTCTAATCATTTTCTCCACTTAAAACCATTTAACTGTGTGCAAACAAATGGGCCCTGGATTGTTTAAAAATAATGTAACCTACAAAGTATTCATTTACAAATCATATGTATTTGATATATATGTATAAACAGGATTTGGCATTAAATAACCTACAAAGTTTGATATGCTATAAAACCAACCAACCAATCAACCAACCAACTGTAGTAAATAATACCTAATAATATGCATTTTATTTGAACAGATTTCTACAACTTGTTTGTTGTTATTTTTAATAACTTTCCTGCTTTTTATCAACAGAAACTGTTCTGAAAATAATATGAATCAAAAAACAATTAATTATATTTTCTTGTTTTGATTCCAAAACTGACTTTTGGTAATTATGTCTTTCATATTTTGAATCCTTATTTATTCTTATGTATAAATATTCATATTCATCAATGTACTGATAGGTGCCTCCTCCATTTCTCCCTTTCTGTGCATTATTATTACACACCCCAAACATTTTGGCATTGATTCTTGTATAAATTCCTGTTTTGCATATGTAACAAGCCTGAAATTTGGTGGGAAATGGAAAACAGACATTTTGATCTAAGCTTTGCCTACATTCCATGAAAACAAAACAGAAATGATATATCAATCAACCAACAAGGGAAAGAGCAGCATTTTATTGTCAATACCTTAGAACTTATGCACCCTGCAGGCATTGCTTGGAATATGTTAACTGCATCCTTTACAGTGGGAATAAGAACTCCCCTAAAAAGAATGACTTGGGTATGACATTAAACATTATCCTGTGCTAAAGCTCAAGTTCTTGAGCTCTGGAATGTAAAATACTCCTTCACTGCCATTACACCTAAAGTCACTCTGACCTGGAGTGGTTGTACTTGTTAGGGTCCCATCTATGGGTCAAATAGATCTGGTTAAAACTTAACTGTGTTAGATAGGTATACTTGAATTTATTTACATTACATAAAAATATCATATATCTGTTTGCAGATAAATGATTATTAAATAGGAAATTTGAATTATTAGTTTAAGGTAGGAATACCAGAACCCATATAACTTTGCAAGAATTGTCATAGACGAATAAAAAATGCAATTTAAAAAATGCAATGGAACATCAAGAATATCAGTCTGATTGTAATCAAACATTTACAAATTAATCTTGTTTTGGCATCCCATAACTCATCAGAAGTTGGAATGCCATTAAACAAATAAACCAAACCTATGAACCATCATTGTATACTACTGACTGGATCATGGTTAAAACAAGTGGCAATATGGCAAAATTCAAGGAGAACTGAATTCAAACCTTTTCTCAATATGAAACAATTGGTCCAAGAACTAAAAGTCCTTCATTTACTCAGTGAGAGAATGACTTTAATAGTTTGGAACTACTTTAGAATGAATTAAGTCCGATTTATCAGCTGATAAATTAAGTTTTTGTTTCTTCTGATATTGTCTACATTGTTTCTCTATCATCATACTCCATATGCAAAGGAACATCAGAGAGAGAGAGTAACATGCGTATCATGTCTACCACTATTTTTCTTTCTTTCAGAAGAGGATAAACAAACACAGAGTACAGAATTTTGAAATGAGTTTTTTTTTATAGTTTTCAAAAACAAAGTCACTGGAACTTTTGTCAAAACAGATCATTTGATCCTGACTAGATGACCAAACTGAGTGTTAATTAAAAACAAGAAAATAACTTGTCATTTTGAAACTTTTGTTATTTCACCACTGAGTGAAAATAAAAGAATGTGAAAAGAAAAATAAATACATGGATCTTAGCAGAGAGTTAAAAAAACAATGGAACATGAACATGTAGG
This sequence comes from Sepioteuthis lessoniana, assembly GCA_963585895.1. Classification (NCBI taxonomy): domain Eukaryota; kingdom Metazoa; phylum Mollusca; class Cephalopoda; order Myopsida; family Loliginidae; genus Sepioteuthis; species Sepioteuthis lessoniana. The sequence continues at coordinate 83,404,265 of OY757931.1, read as the reverse complement.
TAATGTTGAAACCAATTGTAGTTGATGCCCTTAGAATTGTCCACAGGAGCTGATAAAGGAAATTGGGGAGACAGGAGATCAAAGGAATAAATGAGGGCATCCAAATCATAGTACTCTTAATATCAGCAAGATTATTTAAAGAGTTCAGGAGATCAAAGGAGACTTGCTGTCACTCAGATTTTAATGAAAGACCAACATTGTAATAAAAACAGGGATGAAATAATAATATACTTTTACAAAGAGATTGAGAACAAAATTTGAAACTTCAGTATCAATATTGATGAAACAGTTTTGAGATTTCTATGATATATAGCTAGATAGATATATACATATACTGAGAGACACATATAAAAATCTATTTATATATGTATTATATATTCATATACACATATTTGCAAACATAGACTTACATTTACATACACATGTACACACTCACATTTATATGTATATATATATATATATATATGTAGGGAGAGAAAGAGAGAGAGAGATACACTTATATAAAAACAAGTTGTAAGTTGAGTATATACTTTAATAAAAGCACTTTTGAGATTTGTCTCTAATGCATATGTACAGAGAAAAATTTAGATGTAGAGAAATATACATATATAATAGATATATACACACAAATATATATATATAAATTTTTAGGAATCGAATTATATTTATGGTACTATATATCATAAAGAGTTTCCAATCCTATTCAATCTGTTTTTACGGCAATAAATTCAAATAAATACTTGCGTCTGCAATGTGTGTCTTTGTGTATATTTATATCTGTATTTAAGCAAAAAGTCACAATTATGAATTGTTATTCATTTGATGATTTATTTTCATTGTTGAATTGTTTTATTTTGTTCCTGTTCTTAAAGCAGATTGCAACTAAACTTCTTACCTTTTCCTTTATTTCCCTCAAAAACTAATCATATATCCATCGTATCTTGCAGTCACTTAAGTTTATTTCTGAAATAGGGCCCCGAAGACATTTGTCTCTGTGGTAAATTCTCAATGCTATAAGCGTTGCTTTACTTTAGTGAATAACACGGATACCATTTATCCCAAGATAAATGTCTTTTGTGGCCTGCGGTTACAGAATAATGCAAAGTCTGAGACCTTTGGAAGATACAACAGACCAATTCCAAAGACAAAAAAAAAGGACAGGCAGAAAGATTGATCAGATTCCTTGAATAAAACAGCTCGAATATTTCACATGACTCCCTTGATGATTTTATTCCAAACACAGAACAAGTTGCAAATTCAAAATAAATAAAAATAAAAGAAGATGAATCCTAGTTATTTGCAAAAGAAAAAAAAATATTAAAAAGAAACAAAAAAAAAAGCACCTTAGAATGGAGATAAATCAAATTTACGTTCTGCTTTATAAAATATCTGGTGGAGATTCAATAATATAATTCCATCATTACATAAGCTCCTTGCCCTCACCTAACATATTACCACCCATCTCTTTCCATACTCTTGGTGCATCTCCTGATGGATAAAAGTTTGCTATAGAACCCTTGGGGAGATAACTGTGTCATAAATAAATGTATGCCTATTAAACGGTGTTTGCTTGGCCACAGGGCATTCTGTGAACTGGGAACATGAGGAAATTCCCAAATAGATTTTTGTGCTGAAGAGATTTTCCTTAATATTGGATGACGTTACAAATACCAATTGATTTTTTTTGTTGCTTCTCTAGATACAAACCAAATTTTGAAACAATGTCATTTTAAACTTTATTTGATATCAATTTATAACAGCTTTAAATGGATCCCATATGGTTCCGGATTGTTATTTCAGATCTGTATTTGAAGAAGCTACCAATTATCAATTTTTGGTTTTTATCCAATTCTTGTTCTTGCATCAGTTTTGTACTTCATTTCCTATTTATTAATCTGAAAATCAAATAGTTTTTATGAACTACAACCCAATGAAGAGATCACCAATCACATTGCAATATTTGCGTTGGTGAGGCAGAGTAAAATCTATTTAGTTAGATCATTGGAAAGAAAGAAACTGAATAATCATTAGATAAAAAAAATGAAAAAAGCAGTTAAAAGTAATTGAATGATTATAGGATAAAAAAGGAACCGAAAAAAAATAGTTAAAAGTAGTTGAATAATCATCACAAAGTGTATAAAATGCATCTTTAAACAAGACCGTGTCTGTTTGATCACAAGCTTCAACTTGTATGACTTGAAAATCAAACACTTTTAAAATATCAGAGAATTATCCTTTTCTTACTAGTTTCACAATTTTTTCTCATGATAATGAACCTCATCATACAGCAATTACAGAAAGAATCACAGAGTATCAGTTGCTTTCAAGATAAATAGGTTTTTTAAAAGTCTTTTTGATGATCTGCATCAGTTTGAAGATATATTTGGAGTAACTTTTGTCAAATATCAATTAATATAAGATTCTATTTCAAGTCTTTACAGAGAAGACAAACGGGTCCACAAATCATTTTAATGTTGACCCTAACTTTAACCCTCATACGAAGATGTGGAATTGTATGGTAAGGGGTCACACTTACAGGTGAAAACAGATTTCTATTCTTAACCTTCTTGTCATAAATATAAATACAAAAGACTCATCATCTTGTTTTTGGTTAATGGATTCTGATAGAATTTTGCATGCATTCCAAAATCATATCAGGAAGGGAAAAATAGGCATCAGCTTTATATTTGATATTATCCTAACACACACACACACACACACACACATACATGAGTATATATATATATATATATATATATATAGAGAGAGAGAGAGAGAGAGAGAGAAAGAGAGATAGTTTGATAAATACAAGATTAAATAATTTTTACCTCACAGTCCATTTGACTACTGTGACTGGCAGTTTCATGCATTAAAAGAAAATAAAAGCACAATCATCAGAAAAGAGGATGAGTGAAATACACACACACACACACACACACACACACACACACACACACACACACACACACACACACACTTTCTCACTCACATAAAGACACATACACACATATTCATATATCTAGACATTACTAATATATTATAATATAATGTTCTCACTGTGTTTGTATATACATGTGTATGTTACTGTAAACCCCATATACATATGTGAACATATATTCATATGAGGGTCATTCAATAAATAAAGGGAATTTTTTGGTTTACACGAAAACAAGTTATTTTTTTTCTGAATCTTTTTTCCTAAATATAAACTCTACATTGATTGGAATTGTTGTATAGCAAAAATTATTTGAATCTTTCAAAATTACCTGTTTTGAGGCTATTTAAAATGGCAGAAAAAAGAGCTCCAGATATTTTCTATTGTTGACAAGTGCAAACTATGTGAAATTTATAAATATGTGAAGTTTACAGGTAAGCATGTTTTATTCCAAAATATCTTTACAAATGGGCGAGACACTTGTTTGCCAGAAAATGCCTGGGTCAAAAAATAGTCCATGGAGTGGAAACACACTGACTCTTCTCAAACAAAAAAGCTCGGTTGGTTGGCTGGTTGGTTGTTGAGTTTTATGGCATATCAACCTTTGTAGGTTATCTAATACCAAATCTATTTTTATACTAATAATCAGTTCTATTTCAAACAATTCCGTTTAGCATGAATTCACAGTTTAATTGTCAAAAACATTTCTATTTCAAGCTATTCAGTTTAATCAAACAGTTCTAATTCAACCAACTTAGTTAAGTATAATTATAGATTTTATCTACACGCAGATAAATGTCAAACAGTTCTATTTCAAAAAATTCAATTTAACCTTGGTACAGTTTTAATGTCAAAAAGAGTTCCAATTCAAAATATTCAGTATAGCATAAGTACACAGTTTAGTTCTATTTGACCCATAGATAGGATCCTATCAGGGGCTAACAGTTTGGGCCAGAGTGGACCTGGGAGTGATGGTAATGAAGGGGTACTACACATTCCCGAAAGCTACAGCATAACTGGAACTTCACCATTAGATTGTTTAGTGTCATATCCAGGACACTTGTTAGTGGGTTTTAAACCCCTGCAGCGGTGCAGTCTGCGTATTCTACAACCCCCAGTCCCCTAGCCAACTGGGCAAGAAAAGGCTTAGAGTGCAACAGTTGGTAAAGACTGTCATGCTATTAAACTTCTGGTACATAAAAAAACCTCTCACAATTGACTTCCTTGAAAAAAGTGTACCTGTAAACAGTGCTTCCTATTGCCAACTCCTTGCGCAAGATTCTTTATATTCATTAAATGACAATTGTAAATATATAGAATAGAGTGATAAGTATGGACCCCTACACATGGCCGTGCAAAAGCAGGACGACCAGCACGAACATACATTCAGCAGCTATGTGAGGATACGGGATGTTGTTCTGAAGACCTGCCTGGGGCGATGAACGATAGGGAGGAGTGGCGAGAGAGGGTCAGGGATATCTATGCTACCAGCACGACATGATGATGATGATATATATATATATATTATTACAAGCATGAATGATTAATCTGTAAATAAATTAATGATAAAAATTTTAAATGAATAATAGATATTATTAATATCTATTTTTTTTTATTGATTTTAAAAATATTTCTTGGGTATTATAACTCACATTTAATTTTAGTGGTTGTGGTGGCTGTCTATACTAGAGGGGATATAGAATAACAAATAATTAGGAATGTTATGAAATAGCCGAGGGATTTCGGTTCATGCCTTTGAGTTTAGTTAGGCTAAGAACCTTTCGGCTCAGCACATGGGTTGGTTGGGTGTAAGATTGAAGCAGGTGTTAACGCGGGTGCGCGCGAGTGGATGGAGGTGTCACTCAGATGTCATAACAGTCCGAGACGATACTGGGTGACAAGGTGCGGGTGACGTCACGCACCGGAAGCACGTGGAAGTTTGTGTGAGAATTTGAAGAAAATAAGAGTCGGGTTTTGGACGCCGAACGAGAAGGATCGATTTTGGAGCTCACAGGCGCGAGGCAAACATGCGCCCGATGGGGGCCGCTCGAGTTGGGGGCCAAATGAATAAGACAGCGTAGAAGATTGTGTCTCTCCTCCTTATGTCGAAACCTTTAACTCAAAGTTAATAAAAAGGTTTCGTTCCTGAACAAGAAGTCGTTACGTGTTTTTGAGATTCCTGTTCTTTATATATTCTATCATTATGAACACTACATGTCTATTTCGCACATGGCCATATTCGTGTATATGGCTACACAACAGGAAGAGGGGATGTAGGGTAACAAATAAGTAAGAAGAGGGGATGTAGGATAAGAAATAAGTAGGAAGAGGGGATCTAGGGTAACAAATAAGTAGGAAGAGGGGATCTAGGGTAACAAATAAGTAGAAAGAGGGGATCTAGGGTAACAAATAAGTAGGATGAAGGGATGTGGGGTAACAAATAAGTAAGAAAATTGGATGTAGGGTAAAAAAAAAGTAGAAAGATGGGATGTAGGGTAACAAATAAGTAGAAAGAGGGGATGTAGGGTAACAAATAAGTAGAAAGAGGGGATGTAGGGTAACAAATAAGTAGAAAGAGGGGATGTAGTGTAACAAATAAATAAGAAGAGGGGATGTTGGGTAACACATAAGTAGAAAGAGGGGATATAGAGTAACAAATAATTAGGAAGAGGGGATGTAAGGTAACAAATAAGTAGAAAGAGGGGATGTAGGATAACAAATAAGAAGAAAGAGTGGACATAGGGTGCTAAATAAGTAGAAAGAGGGGGTGTAGGATAAAGAATAAGTTGCAAAGGAGTAAGATTAAAACATAGGGAGATAAAAGTGACATTTGACACTTTCTGTGAAGATGAAAATGATGACTAGGTAAGGAGAGATATGTATATAAAAATTAGAAAAGTTAAAATAAAAAATATGTCAAAGCAAGAGACATATAGGTTGTTGAGAAACATCAGAAGACTCTCATTTTAAAGAAATCTTTTCTCGGAATACAGTCATAAAACAAGTTAAAGTGACTCTAAAGGATATATAAATCTGGTTTTCTTGCATTAAAAATCCAAATTTCCCCATTTTTTTCTATTCTATAATCTTTATATATATAAATCTATATATATTAAGAAATACATGTCCATATAGCCCCCCCACACACATGTACATATACACATTTATATACATATATTACCTAAATTCTCATTATTTATATATATATATATATATATATATATATATATATACTTTCTTTAAGAAAAAAACTGAAGACCAGTTACTTTAGGATTATAAATTTATTTCCCTCCTGTTTTGTGTTTCTGATGTAAACCAAAAACACGAAGAAAAACATAACAGGACTTCTTCAGATCTTATGGATAAAAGTATTACTCTGTAATATTAATTACATTGAGCTTTCTACCAGGAAAATTTAAATGTTCAGTTTTTGAATGATTTTCTTGTCCTGAAAGAATTACTCCCAACTCTGGTTTAACTGGATTGAATAATACCTATATATATATATATATATATATATATATATATATATACATATATATATGTATTGAGAGAGAGAGAGAGAGAGAGAGAGAGAGAGAAATAGAGAGAGAGATACATAACTGTAACTGTACTTCAAGGATTCCTATTAAACCAATACACTTAGACTGCTTATTATCATAGAATAAAGCAATTTCCAGTTCATTTAGCAACTGAATGCTAAAATGAGGTATCTGTAAATGTTAATAAGTATCTTTTACTCCTTAAATAAAAGCATCATAGACCATTGTTACAAAGGGGAATCTCATATATTTCCCACCATTTATGTGATACATTCTAAGATTATCTAAGCTTTATTTACATGTATAATTATATGTGGATACTTGTTACTTTATGCTTAACTCAACCCTTGATTCACATGATGGTATTGAAAAGGTGATTTTTTATCAACGTTTGTCTATATATCTACATGTTAGTGTGTGAATATGTGTGTCTATGTTTGTGCATATGTATGCAAGTCTATCTATGTATCTATCTTTTGCCAAATTTTTACCCGTCTTTAATGATAATGATCAATGAAAAGTCATAGAATTAGAAAATATCCAGAAAAATAACTTCCAGTTCATTTCACCCTTGAATAACTTAAATGAAAAAAACTCTTATTTAAGGCAATTATCAATAAAAATGATGTTGATATCACTTATATATATATATATATATATATATATATATATGTATATATATATATATATATATCAACTCACCTGATGACTGAAGACATGAAATTTGAATTGTGCGTTATTACCTCATCTTCTCTTTATAATTGTTTATATATTGTCATATTGCTCTGCATTTTGCGTATTGAGCACTATAAAGATTTTGTTGTTTGGAGGTGGTTGTGATATTAAATTCTTGCTCTGTACATATATAAAACTTAGCTGTGATCTCTATACATTCAAACCAACATCTATGGCCTACACATTTGCACATGATGTCACCTGTACATGATGAAATCACCTAATCAGAAAGTTCCTTGGGTATAGAACAAACACTAAACGCCAGAACATTAGAGTACCTATGTCCTCAACAATAACCATAGATGATCATACAACAATAGAAGCTCTAGACAGTTCTTAACCTTCCTTCAACCACAATTATGAAATCTTGTTTGCCAATGAGAAAAGACAAATAAAAAGCAAAACATCAAATGCTTGTCTGTCATTTTCAACAAAATATGCCTATAATACAGTGATGGACAAAAAAAACAACAACAGACAACTAACATAGAAAATATTATCAAAACAATCATAATATGCCACAATTTGACCTTTTTTAAGCTCAGAGAACTACTTACCGACCATTAGCAAAGGATTAATTATGAAGAAATTTTCAAAAATTTACTTTTTTTTCTGATTTCTCAGAATTTTGTTTTTAGAAAATTATGACTGAGGCTTTGTTAGTACTTCTGTATGGTTGCACTATTTGGAAACTTATGAAATGCTTTGTGAAAAATCTAAGCGGGAGTTATGCAACAATGATACCTAGTGTTTAGGACAAAATGGGGAAGCAGTTGTATGCCCTCTTATCTCCAATCTCATAAACTATCCAAGTAAGATAAACAAGACATGCTGGGTACTGCTGAAAAAGTTAGGATGTTCTCTTATGGGCACAGGGACACATCCGTGATAGCCAACCAGCAAAGACTTAGATAGGTCAATTCTGTGCACACTGGATGCAGTCTGGAGAACCTACCAGGAGCGATGGACAAGAGAGAAGGAGGAAAAGACTTTAGGGATGAAGTCACAATTTAATGATAAGGATGATGATGGTAACAATAAATAAGGAAAAATAATCACTTCTTATGTATGTCTAAAGTATTAAAGTTTCATTAACATTAGTGTGAATAACATTTTCAGTTTTATTGTTTTTCCTATACTTTCCCAAAGAAGGGTGACCTTAGAATAGCCAAGAAATACCAAGGTATAACCCTTTCATTCATAGCAGCCAAGATCTACAATGCTCTACTATGCAACCACATAGAACTGAAAATTGAGAAAATACTTAGAAAGAACCAAAATGGCTTTCGGAGAAATTGATCCACGACATCTCAAATTTTGACTATCTGTCGAATTTTAGAAGGTGTACATGCAAAAATCTTAAGGCAACAATATTATTCGTCAAGTTCTCAAAGGCTTTTGACTCCATACACAGAGGAAAGATGGAGCAAATACTTCTTGCCTATGGCCTCGCCAAAGAAACTATCACAGCCATAAAATGCTATATAAAAATATGAAAGTAAAAGTCTGCTCACCGGAGGAAGACACAGACTACTTCAGCATTGTAGCAGGTGTGCTACAAGGACACACATTAGTCCCATACCTGTTTATCATCTACGTAGACTATGTGCTTAGAACGTCTATTGATTTAATGAAAGAAAATGGTTTCAAGCTGGCAGAGGAAAGAAACAGAACATACCCAGCACAAACAATTATGGATGTAGACTACGCTGATGACATAGTGCTTCTGGTAAATACATCCGCCCTAGCCAAAACTCTGCTACATTGTCTGGAATGAGCAGCTGATGGCATAGGCCTCCATGTCAATGCAGATAAGACAGAATACATGTGCTTTAATCAAAGATGTGACATCTCCACACTAAAGGGTGGGCCTTTGAAACTTGTGGACAAGTTCACCTACATAGGAAGTAGTGTTTCATCAACTGAGAAAGACATCAACATGCAACTAGTAAAGGCATGGACAGCTATCGATAGGCTATTGGTAAAATGGAAGTCAGACCTGACTGATAAAATAAAACACAGTTTTTTTTCAAGCAACAGTCATGTCAATACTGCTATATGGATGCACTACATGGGTGCCATGACCCATCATGAAAACTATCCAAGTTAGACAAACCAGACATGCAGGACACTGGTGAAGAAGTAAGGATGAGCTCATTAGTGATATACTCCTGTGGACCCCTTCACATGGATGAGCAAAGGCAGGACAATTAGCTAGAACCTACATACAACTGCTCTGTACCTATACAGGATATAGCCTTGAAAACCTCCTGGAAGCAAAGGACCATAGAGATGGGTGGTGAGAGAGGGTCAGGGAGATCTGTGCTGGCAGCGGGATATGATGATGATATACACATATATATATATATAGTATAAAGGAGACTCCCATGGTTCAGTGGTTATTACTATAAGAAATGGTTTGATTTGGTTTAATGGCATATCAACCCTTGTCGCTTATTCAATGACAAATCCTGTTATATATATGGATATATATATATAATCATTTGTAAGCAAATAGTTTGTGGGTTATACAATTTTTAAATGAGTTAGAGCTCATTTGTTTGCCCAGAATTAAATGGTTTCAAGTACAAATTTTGACTGTAATAATTCTATTTAATATGAATCTTTTGTTTGCACTTAGTTGGAATGGTTTTAAGAATTGCTCTCTCAGTGCAATTGAACATCAGTCACCATCTACAAGCACCCTTAAGATAAAATAGGATTAGGTACTTGTTTGCCAGGAGAGCAATTTGAAGAATGCAGTCAGGACAATTGTGTAAGTAGTAAGGCTTGACATAAACAGTTAGTTGATCAGATCAGGCCTCTCTGATCATAGGAAATGGATAGCATAACCTTTGTTCAAAGAAGGAAAACTCTAATTTCAGATCTGTTAAACTCCACTCAAAAATGACCTTCCATCACAACTTGTTTATGTGGAGTGGTTGGGTATATATATATATATATATATATATATACATCTTCATTAACATAATCATAATCATCATTAAACATTTTGAATCAACTGCTGACTATTTTCTTCCATGCTTCCTTTTATGGTATTAGCCAACATCATGTCTTACCTTATAAGTCCATATATTTCCTCTTTCAATCTTCTGTGAAGTCTTTTCCATCTCTGATTATTTCTTTGGTGTCATTCTATTAACCTTTTGTATCATCAGTTTCCTTCCCTTTTATGTGTCCTATACTCTTTCCATTTTTCTTCTTTAATAATATCTATGATATCTCTTACTCTTGGTTTGCTTTCTCATCCAGGTTGATTACTTTTTATCTTTTCAGAGCATTGCCCTTTCCATTGATCTCTGTTTGACTTTCACTTTCTTTTTCAATAATCTTGTTAATTTCCATCTTTTGCAACTCTATGTTATAGCCGATTTGTAATACTTTATGTTTTTAGTAAGATGCCTGTCATTATGTCTCTATTTTAAATAAATGACTTACAACTTTATACATCCTTTTATTTTATTTTCTTGGATTTTTATCATCAGTTATAAGTAGTGAATTCTTCTTCTAGAATTTCATCCTCTTTTTCTATGATGCCAATGTATAGATTCCCTTAAACCTCTGTTCTACTTCATCCCTGTAGCCATTGTTCTCGGCAAGTCCTGTAGATGACATTCAGTGTCTGTACGCTATTGATAAATGTAAAGTTTTGCAGCTCAGCCAACACTGATGAGCCCATATGTAGTAGTCCATTAGAGGTCATCACTGATGAGTTTATCCTTACTTCTCTTGCAGTACCCAGCATGTCTTGCTAATCTTTTTTGAAATGTTTATGAGATAGGAGGTATGTACATACACATCGCTATAATTTAGTTATGAAGGTGTCAATTTTCTTTGCTTATAGAAAACAAGTCTTTTTTTATCTTTGAATTAAAATCTTTAAGAATTTGTCTCTCAATGTCTCTACTGGAACGATAACCTGGTTTGGTCATGGGGGCATTACTCAAGTAGTGTGTCTTGGGCAGGAACAGACTGGAGATAGCCATCTCTCAACATGTATGTGACTGGTTTAAATTCAAGAGTTTTCCTTTTCCTGGACTGGTTCTCTTACCAAAGTTAAAGTGCATAGTCTATCCTACTATTTATCCCTAGCTGGAGAGAGAATACCTTTTAGGGTATTAATGCTATATGAAATGCAAACAGCCTCGTCAAGGGATTGAACTCAGGTAAGCATGTTGATTTTCTCCCATGATAGCCATAACACTTCAAGCTCCTCCATATATATTTATGTTTTCTGGACAGTAGACTTACCCATTTCAGTTTTGCTTTGAGACTCTTCTTTATTTAACTATGACTATTATGAACTGGTTCTTTTTTAAACATTTGCTGACAATCCTAGATTCATTCTGCTGTAACTTTATGATTGCATATCTATCTATCTATATATATATATATATATATATAGGCAGCCTTTTCTTTTTTAAACATATTTGATTAAATAAGACAGACATTTTGCTTCTGCCTATTTCATAGGTGATAAATTCAAATCTTTGTATGAGTTGTTTGGCATCTGGATGGAATGTATTCAAAAAGGTGCCATATTTTTTTCTAAGTATTTTTGACCCCAGCAAGTGTCAATATTGGGGGAATGAACAAGTGGGAGGGGAATTTACAGTAAAAAAGAATTTACTGGCAGTAAGAGGAAGAATTGGTGAAAAAAATGTTAAAGGCATTAAGGAAGGTGGCGGCAACATTTGAAATAGAGTCCATTCAAGGAATATTTGTTAATCTTTATAGAACTTCAAGAATTTGGAGTTTTTGTTAGTTTTTTTCTTTGCTAAATTAGTAAAGTTTTCAGATTGAATTTTTCTGTATTTGGAGGTGCATGGATGAGTTTTTTGATGATGAGTGATGGAACTAGAGTCAGATCGGTGAAGTGTTATATGTCTTGACAGAGTTGTTGTAAGGCCAATGTAGATGCTTCCTTTACTGGAGATGCATTCTCCCAGTGGACACTCAAACTGCTGGTGAACTACAAAGGTAGTACTGAGGTAATTAGTTTAGGGAGAGAAATTATTATAGATGATGAAGTTAGGTGTATTGAATTTGGGATAATGTAGGATTAATTTTATTCTATTGTTTGAGTCAATCAACGAGATGTTATTACATATTAGATTTTTTGTGCTATTTCATCAAGTTTATTGGGTTTGTGCATCTAGTTACTAAAAAGTAGTCTAATGTGTTTAGGGTTGTTCAGTGTAGTATTATTTCATATTACAATTAGAGTTGATAGTCTTAATGGCATGTTTTCTTTTTATTTCATTCATTTCAAGAAAAAAAAAAAAAAAAAAAACTCTAAATTCTTGAAACTGTTTATAAAGATTATCAAACTTTCTTTTTCTTTCTCTCTCTGTCTCTCTCTCTCTCTGTCTCTGTCTCTCTCTTTAGAATGAACTAATTCTCAACAACCTATCTGTTTACTTACTTAATTCCAGTTATTTCTGGGTCAAAATATATTTCAAGATCATTATTATATTTTGCTAATTAATTTCAATAATATGAAAAGCATTAAAACGAATTATTGTTATCTAGGTCACCTTTTAAGATTGACATTAACTTTGTTAACTTTGTTTTTATTTCTTTTAAATTTAGCAGAATTCTTAATTAAAAGTGAAAGTGGAAGCAAAAGTTGAATAAGTGTGGGAGGAGAGAGAGAGAGAGAGAGAGAGAGAGAGAGAGAGAGAGAGAGAGAGAGAGTATATGAAAAAGATACAGAAGGAGAAAATTGGAAAGTAGAAAGAAACAGGAAATATGAAGAGAGTGAGAAAGAGAGAAAGTGAATAAGTAATACAGAAATTGAGAGAATAGGAAAAATGTAAAAAGGACAATGAGAGAGGAAATTAAGAGACAGGTAAAAGGAGAAAAAGAATTTGAAAGAGATAAATGAAGTGGTTGAATGGAAAGTGGGAGGGGAGAGAGAGAGAGAGAGAGAGAGTATCAGAAATACATTTAAAGAATAGAGAGGATAAGAAGTTGAGAAAAAGAGAAAGAGAGTGTGAATAAAGTTTGAAAATAGAAAAAAAATGAAAGTAAATAAGAAAGAGATAAAGAAAGTACCAGATTAGAAAGTTGAGAGAGAAAGAGAAAGAGAGAGAGAAAGAGAAAGAGAGAGAGAAAGAGAAAGAGAAAGAGAGAGAGAAAGAGAAAGAGAGAGAGAAAGAGGGAGTGGGGGAGAAAAACACTAAACGGGACTAAAATATCGCTTAAGAATTTCATAAGCTCCTTTAAGATTATTGGAAATATCTTTTTTTATTAAAACAACAACAAAGAGGAAGGTAAATTCATGGAATCTTTATTCTGCCTCCCAGAATTTCAGACAAAAATCCATCGGTAACCCATCAGCCAAAACATAATGTCTCAATATCCAAGATGAAGTTAATCCAAACATTGATTAATGAAGGTGCTTCATCTCAGAAGTTCTTTTAACCCTTTGAACCAAGGACTTTCCGATGCTTGTGAAGAACTCGAGCTGAAAAATAACTAGAAACATAAAATGTTGTGATTACAATATTTTATCAGCAATAGAAAAGTAGAAATGGAGATTCTTCAGTCAGAATTTAGGCCATCCAGTTATTGGCACTTTTAGGTAGCTACACAAATACCAGGTTTTAAGGGTTAAAAACAAATCAGTTTTCTTCTGTACAATTTGGGCCTGGAATTAAAAGCTACTTGGGTGAATAGAGAAGCAAACATTTTTTTCTATTTTATGTTTATGTCAGTAGAAAATCAAACCTCAAAAGTTTTGTTTTTTTAGTTTAGGAAAAATTATTTTCCACTAAGTGTTTGAAATTATTAAAAAAAAAAAAATTCAGAAAATAAATGAAATACTTAAAAAAAAATCTATTTTGTCTTTAATGCTGAAGAATCAGGATTGAAAAGTTGATCTTTGATCAACAAAGTGATGAGATTTTAATTGCATCCTGGAGGCTTATTTCAATCTTGGGAATTGGCTGTGAAGTTATAATACCACTTGGCACAATTGTGTCGTATATATTTTGATCCCAGACAAATTTAGAACAAAGATGTCATGATGATTAACATGGAAATACAGAGAGAAGCTTTAACGAGAACAAAATGGTCAAGATTAACGTCAACTGAATCTATGAGTATTAAAAGAAAATTCTAATATATGCATATATATATATATATATATATATATGTATATATTGAAACCCTGAATAATTGACTTGTAATGAAAATGGAAATCTGGGTATCAATCTTTTAGCATTTCTAACTAAGCTCTTTGAAAAATTCATCCTAAATCTAAAGCAATCCATCCTTATCGATTGAGGCTTCAGAATACACTGACTGCTTCTCTACAGAGGGGTAAGACTACTCACCCACCAGATTAGTGTCCTGGATATGAAAGCTGTAGCTTTGGGGAATGTAAAGTACCTCTTCTTTTCCATTGCTCCCAGGTCCACTCTGGCCCAGACTGGTAGCATCGGACTTGGTCCTATCGATAGATCAAATAGTATCATTTCACGTTTAAAATGAGTGCAAACACATGATATGCTATACTGACTTGTTTGAAATAGAACTGTTTTTACATTTAACTGTGTGTAAACCAGTGACTGATGTTTAACTGAATGGTTAGTTATACATAGCAATACTTGGAACCATTTAACTTTGTTGACTCATGCTAAACTGAATGGTGAGAAATAGAACTGTTTGATCATTTAACTGGGTGTATTTAGAAAATGTGTTTACAAATCATATATTTAATATATATGTACAAACAGGATTTGGCATTAAATAACCAACAATGGTTGATAGGCCATAAAACTAGAGCAAACCAAACCAATTAAAAGCAATTTAAGCAGACTTCTTTTGCTGGTGATAAATATTAATCACTTATTGTTCTTTTTATTTGGTTAAAATTCTATAATCCAGAAAAATAAAAGGCTTTCAAAATGAGAGACATGCTTGTTGTATATTAGCTATAATTTTTGTTGGCAGACATGAAAATCAACCAAATCTTTAATGAAATGAAGAAGAAGTATAAACAATCAGTCATTAGAAAAGATTTGTGATTGATTTTAATGATGATTCCCATCATCCTCAGAACATAATGAATAGTAGTAATATTTTAAGTCTATTTTTAGAAACCCACATACACAAAATAAGAAAATAAAACCCAAAGAATTGAATGTTAGAAATGGTTAAAGTAGAGTAAAAAGTGAGTCCTTCGACTTTATGAATTATTCAAACTTGTATCTCCTGTATTGTTATTTTAACCACTTTATTTCTGTTACTGGTCTCTCTGGCCTTCCTCATATGCCTATAATATCAGTGTTTTAAAACGGAAAAGTGTTCCACTGCACATGAGCAAACATTTTCCAGAAACAGCACCACTTTTTCTTAAATATAGTGACAATTCTTACATTTAAAATCATGGCAAAAGTTTTTTTAAGTTTCATGCATTTCACAAGGGTACAAGGATGAAGGTAAATTCATAAGTCTAAAAGTGAATGTAATTGCCCAACTGGAATTTGAACTAAAATACTTCAAAGTCACCTGTTCAGCACTTAAACTATTAAACCAAAAGGATTCTCTCTGTTTGATAGTGAAGATGGCCAAGAATATGAGCTTGTAACTAACTAAGAAGAAATCCAGAATTTCAAGAAATGCTATCTCATAAATCCTCTCAAAGTTTCAAAGTACTGGAAGTATTTTGGATTGGCCAAGGTGTGGTCACCCTCAGATCCTGCAGCAAAGGATCGTACAGAAATTGATCAGGACAGCAAAATCTAAGCTAGAGAGGATTGCAAGACAAGTGAGGGATGAGTGCAAGTTGTCAAATTTCATGTCCGTAGATATACCACTAAATGCTTCTTTCAAGAACATCACAACTGAAAGGATTCATTACAGCTAAGAAACCAGCATTAACCAAAAAGCATTTGAAAGCAAGATTAAGTTAGTCAAAGAGATATGAATTATGGGATGCAGATTGCTTGGAATAAGATTACATTCAATAAGGAAACAAGAATTGACCAGCATTCTAATAAGCAAGAATTTGCAAGAAGATTTCCAGAAAAGTGAAACAACCAATATTACGCAACAAAAACAATTGAGTTTGGGAGTAAGAGTCTGATGCTTTAAGGATACATAAAAAGTGATTGTTCAAGAAAGTTTATTAAAATTGATTGTAATTTGAATGGAGCCAAATACAAACAGTTGCTGAAGGATAATTTGATATCAAACTTGGATGAAAGTGAGATTTTTATGCATGATGGAACTCTATGCCACAGATCACATGAAACACAACAGAGTTTGGTTGATAGTGTTGCTGTATTGAAAAATTAGCCAACTCAGAGCCTTGACCAAAAAATCATTATGTGAATGTAGACAGAACTAAAGAGAAGAGTTCAATGGAAGAATCCATGCAATCTTGAAGAATTCTGATCGCTCAGCCAAAGAGAATGGCATTGCATACCTCTAAAGATTGTAAAGGATTTGCATATCCAAGGTGCATTGAAGCAATTATCCAAGCTAATGGAAGCCACATGAAATATAAACAATATACAGTAACTTCTTGACAGGAGCATTATATTAGAAATTTTCATCATAGGCATTTCTCTATTTTAGAAAAGTACATCATAATTGGTTTATATAAGGTGGCTGAAAACTTTTGCATGGACATTTTTTAGATTGGTCTCGCATCTTCCCCTCTTATTCAGAACCCCTATAACAAAATATTATGATTAGGTATGAAAATGACTCCTACACGGCCAAATGTTTCATGCGTAAAAAACACTATGCAAAACAACCAATTGGCAATTAGTTGAAATTTGCCATAGTTCAAAGTGGCCAAAAACTCTTTCACAGTTACGTATAGCATTCAATAATTTTCAAGTTTTTAATTCTCAATCTCAACACCGAAGATTAAATTAAGTGGTTATTAGATGTATTAAATGCCTGAAGAAGGTAAGAGAACCTACTGGCTGAAAGTTAATGATCAAAACAATGAAGGTGTTAGAATAAATTAAATGATTCATCGAATGATGGCTACACTTAACCTGAAAACCTCAACCAAAGAAATTGCAGTTGGAGAAATAAGAAATACTGGCAAAGATAAAAGAGGAAATAAAGACATGAAAAATAAAAAGATAAAATATTTTTAAGAAGTCTTAAAAAAATGAAAAAAAAACAAAGTTTTATATTTTTATATACTGATGTTTCATTCAGAAATAATTTTATAAGATTCAATAAACAGAACATAAGGAAAAGTATAAAAGGCTGTAAAATATAAAAGTCAAAAAAAAAAGAAAGTAAGAAAATAAATGAAGCCACTAAAAGTAACAATTATAAAGAGTTGAAAACAAGCATGAGACAATGCAAGATGATTTTTCGAATCAAAGTGTCATGGCTAAATTGAAAAATAACATTACAGTTTTCATCTCAGTACATTTAATTTATCAACTTAATGCAAAACTCTTTTTCTTGAAATATATGGCTTCCTTTTATTTCCGTTTATGGAGAAATGTGTTGATAAATTTATAGACTTGAATTTATTTTAAATAAAATCTTGACAGTTTAAATTTTGTCTATGAATTAAATAATCAATCAACTCAACACTAAGTTTGCAGTATATTTTTTGGTAAAATGGATGGAAAATGGTTTGTTGCAGATATTATTTTTATGCAAATAATTTTGTTTATACTAGGGTAAGACAAAAGTCTTGCAATATCTAGGTATCTACTAGTTTGTGGCATGTGATCAAAGAAATTAAAGCCATATAAGGTACTCATTGTGGTTGGTAGTATAGGTTTAGTTGGTGTGGTGACATGTTGTACATTGCTTCAATCCATGTGTGATTTGAAAAGTATAGAGATGAATAGTCTAATAAGGAAATTTATGCTTTATGAGTTTGAGATTGGGCCACAGAACTGTGGAAGCCACTGAAAACATTTGTTGTTCAAAAGATGAAAGAACAATTTATCATTTTATAGTAACCAGTTGATTAAAGAAATTTGGAAGAACCTCAATGATCTGGCCTAAGTTAGGTAGGCCAAAAAGTGTGGGTTTTGATACTCTGCTCCATTCCTAAAATGCAAGTCTGGTGAGCTCAACAGCTCTCAGTCGAGTGTGGTTCATTACCTTCTCCTCCTCATCAAAAGCATCTCAAACTGGCAAATTGTATCTCCTTTAAACAAAATATTGAAAAACTTTTAACTCCAGTGATAACTAAGAAAATATGATGAAAATATTCTTGGAGTTTCTGAGGAAACTAGAATTGCCTCTAAGGAATTTAGTTTATCTTCATATAGAGGAGATCTTGACTTCTTGATTAGACATATGAAAGAATATATTTCAAAAGGTTATGTCTATCAAATATTCAATCCAAGCTGTAGTCATGGCAGTATGATTGTATGGCTGCACCACCTGGACTTTAACAAAACAAATAGAGAAATAGCTAGATTGGAACTGCACAAGGATGCTGTCTGAGTTTTGGAACAAACCCTGGAAGTAGCATCCTACAAAACCATAGCTGTACATCCACTTACCTTCCATCTCACAAACCATTCAAGTAAAAGAGGAAGACATCCTGGGCGCAGTGGGAGAAATAAGGATGACATCATCAGTGTGATTCTCCCATGATCTCCTGCACATAGACACACCAGTGTTGGCCAAGTAGCAAATACATTTATCTGCTCTGTGCAGATACTGGATGTTGTTCAGAGGACTTACAGAGAGAAATAGTTGATAGGGAGGGATGACAAGAGAGAGTCAAGGAAATGTTTGCTGTTAGCATATCTTGAAAATGATAATAAGGAGGAGTATACGCTGAAAGGTTCTTAGCCTAACAAAGATAGAAATGACCTAGAGCAATAAAGTCTATAAACTATACCATATATTTGCACATTGATTCTTAAAAGAAAAAATCATTCTTTTTATAGTTGGAGTAAAAACTTTTCAGCCATCTTTCATAGCAAATTTATGATAAATTATCATAATATTTATCATATAAAAAAAATGACAGGATTGTTTCCTGGCATTTCTAAAGATCAGAGTGTAAAATCAACTGCTTCCCAATCCTCTTCCAAGGGTCATTATATTATCTCTGTGTACTGTCTAATTTTTCATTTTCATTTCATCTTTGTGGCTTGAAAGATGCTGATTGTATCTCCAGCTGAGGAGTAAGAATTCTTCCTCTGAAAAAGGAGTATCTTAAGTATAACTCAAAACAGCATCTGATGATGAAGTTCCAGTTCTGGAGATCTAGGGATTGTAGAGTAGCCTTTCATTTCTATTACTCCCAGGTCCGCTCTGAACTGGAGTGGTAATACCAGTTAGATCTATGGATCAAATAATGTTTAAAAAATAGGAATATTTGATATCTTATAACTGTAAATTGTTTGGATTAAGAAAAATTACTTTAAGCTATAATTGTTTCCTAAAGATTATTATCTATTACTTGAAACTATAAAACTGTGGAAAGACTAATAACTTATGATGTTACATATTGACCTTTGAGAGCCATTTAGTGTGGATTTTGTAAACAGGATGCAGCTGTCTCTTAAGGTAAATAAAAGACAGTGGAAATGACATGTGAATTGCATGGTTTAATCATATGAATTGTGCCAGAAGGAAAATGTGTGGGCATCAGAAAAATATACAATGACGGTAGTCAGTCAGGGAGAGCAGTCAATAGAGTAGACAGCTATTTTGTATATCTGCCAAGGGGGCAGCAGCTCTGGGGTTGAGAACCAGTTCTCTATCTGGTTGCTGTGAAAGAAGACAGAGAAGCAAGGCTCTGAATATGTGTATCGCAACGTAGTGTCAATCATAGTAGTCTGACTCTCTCTCATACTCAAGCAGCACATAGTTTCGAATAAAGAAGTTTATATTTCTATAAACAAGAGTTATTGCTTCCTTATTTAGGTATATAATAATTAAAGAGAAATAATTACTTGAAACCATATGATTATTTGAATTCGATAGGACAACTTGAAACCATATAACTGTGCATGAATTATTAAAATTAGATAGAAATGCTAGATATCAGTTAATTGTGAGCTAAAAACTCTTAAGAAGCAACAGTACAAAAAATATAAATATGAATGTGCCCTGAATCTACTTTGCTAATTTCTGTGTATAAAATAACCCAAGATGAGTTGACATGCCATTAAAATCAATCCATCAATCAATCAATCAATGATATAGCTTGGTATTTTTAAGATAAATTTTACTTCTAAGTTAAATTCTACTTTAAATAACTAAGTTTAAGTGGCAGAAAGGTGACCAAGTAGATTTGATACTTGCCCACTTATCTCTCGGTTGGACATTTGAATTAGGACAAGATTCAACTGATAATTTCTCTTTGAAATTAACATGATAAAAAATAGAGACCAAAAAGCAAAGAAATACACAGAAAAGAGCATTCAGCTCATAATCATTATTTTATTCCTTTTTAGTTTTAAACATCACATATCATTAATGGTTTTCATTTTAGTCCAAGTGACAACAAGTCTTCTGAGTTCTCTCAAACTCTACTAAGTATTCTTGCCAATCTCAACTGTACTGTGGTTTAGAGAGTCTAAATTCTTTTTAGGTTTTCTTGTTCTCCTAGTTTCTTTTCTAGATTCTTTTAGATCACTCTCAGTGTTCAGTATTTCTCTCACTTTCATATCCTACAACTTCTTTAACTCGTGATATTTTAACTCAGATATTTCTTGAGTTTTTCATTTGCTTTTTTTTTAACTCTGTGATCTGCTGGCATTTCAAAGCTGACTGACACATTCAATTCTTCTTGTTTATTACAAGGTTAATTTTTCTGCCAGGCTAGTGTGATCCATTTTTATCTTACAGTCCGGGAGGATTTTGCGGGTCTGATTTTCTTGGACAGTTTCTGGTTTGTGGTTTGTTTATTTGGTCAAATTCTAGTTGTTTGCACAATTCCCAGAGGATAGCCTTCTCCGCCCATACACTTGTACTCTTTCTGTATTAGTTTGCTGCATTCATTTATTAAATTGTTAACTGTTTTATCTTTCTCTCCATACAGTCTGCACTTGCAATTCTCTTGAGTCCTATCTATTCTAGCTTTTACATCATTTTTATGGTATTATTTTGGGCTGCTATTAATAATGATTCAATTTCTCTCTTTAGGTTTTCTGTTCAAAGTCATGCTCAGGTCATATTGTACACAAAGTCTAAAGATGTGTTTTTCTTTCCATTTTTGTTTTCTTGATTTTGTAATTCCAGTTTATCTGTCTTTATGTTATTATTATTTGACTCCTTGTGAGTTTTTCACTCCAGTTTTAACTGGTGGTTTTTTGCTGGAGTCTAAGTGATGGCAAGTCTCCATTGGTATCCAGGACTTAGAATTCCAACTGATTTTAACAGTGCCATGGACAAAATGGTTTCCGTTTTTCCTCTTGTTTCTAGTTTCTCCAGTTTCTTTTCAAGGTTTTTTTAAACTGTTCCAACAGCAGGAACTACAAATGGTACCACAGACACCTTCATGCTCCACAGTTTTTCAGCTCTCTAGCAAGATCCAAGTATTTGTCTATCTTTTCATTTATTTTTATTTTTCACTCTATGCTCTACTGGAACAGCAAAATCCACTTGATGACGAGTGATTTTCTTTTTGTAAATGAACACTTAGTTTGGTGATATGGCTGGAATTGAGGAATCTGTTAGTAGCTGACACTTCCAGTGAGTTTTACGCAATTCATTTTCTAGGGCAGATTCTAGTACCTGGTAGGGTTCTATCAATTGGTCAACTAGAACTTCTGTCTTTTTCAAGGGATTATTATAATTTGTTATTTGAAACTATACAGCTGTGTGCAAGATGTTTGTATTAAATTGGAATATTTGATAAATAGAATTAATCACGTTAAATAGCAATACTTGAAACCATTTAACTGTGTGCAAACAAATAATTGATATTTGGTAGAATTATTTGAGTTAAATAGTAATGGTTGAAACCTTTAGACGTTGTACAAATAAAGGATTATTATTTAATGAAATTATTAGCGTTTGCAATACTTAAAATAATTTAACTTAGTGCAAACAAATGAGATCGAACTTGTTCAAAATAATGTTACCTACAAACTATTAATTGGCTTACAAATCATATATATGTATAAACAGGATTTGGCATTAAATAAAATGAAAGGGTTGATATACCATTAAACCAAATAACATAACTTAGCCAGATATATTATCAAACATAATGGGGTTAGCTGAACTGTAATTGTGTCTAGAAAAGTGGCATGAAGGTGAATTTAGGGTAGGTATAAAGAAGGGCATTACTGAGTATATATATATATATATATATATATATATTTATATATGAAAAAACAAAGTATTCAGATGTTAATTTTATTGATAGTCATATTAATTGAAATAAATCAGCTATAAATAAAATCATTCTTAGAATACCTTGTTTGTTCATATTTGTACATTTACATATTGTCAGATTTACTTCAATTTTCCAGGATATATAAACACACACACACACATATTATATTATCATCTTCATTATTAAGGTGTTGACAGCTCAGATTCCCTTGATACTCTCTTCCCATCCATCCCTATCATTCTTCCGTCTTGGTAGGTCCTCTAGACGACATTCAGTGTCCACACAGAGCTGATGCATGTAAGTCTCTGCTGGTCAGCTAACACTGGTGTCTCTATGTGTAGGAACCCAAAGGTGAATATTGTTTAAGTGTTCATAGTTACTTTTCCAACAGACGGCAAGCATTGTTTTAATTGGTTTGTGTGATGGGAGGTAAGTGGCTGTACAACTGCTGTTTTAAAGAGTGCTGCTTCCAGGATTTGTTCAAAACAGTATGAAGCATTCTTGTCAAGTTCTCATCAGGGTTTTTCTCCATGCATTTCATTAATGTCTAAGTGGTGCAACCATTTTGTAGTATCCACACAGCTACAGCTTGGAAAATTCCTTTTTTACTAACCTAATGAGAATTTTTATTTATACATATAATACTTTTATGATTAGTTATTCCTATAGTTAATATTTTATCGGCTACAATTAATAATTATGATCAATTAGTTAGTCGATGTGCAGGTAGCATAATGGTTACCAAAGCATAATGAATAAAACAGGCACAATAAGTTCAAACTTCACTAATTTCTGTACATTAACTGACAGATATTGATTCACATGGTAAATTTTATATTTAGCAAACCCCTACATCTCTAGGAGGATCTAAGACAAGGTCAATTTTTAAGCTAGGTAAAGCAGATTAGAATTTAGAGATTTTTTTCTCCTAAACATGTCGAGCCTTACGACAGAACGTTGGTTTTTCTACTGTTTACCTGGAATTAATGAGAGAATAGTTGGAATTAATTCTTTCTTACAGGTATTAATACAATGTGAAATGCAAACAGCTCCATCTAGGGATTGAACTTGGGTCTCTGGGTCCATTTCCAATGACAATACATATTACATGTATTTATGCATGAGTGGATATCTATGCATATGTGGATAAATATGTACAGAAATAGATGTCAGTATAAAGTCAGTGGATGTATACAAGGGTGGGTTAAAAGTTGCATGAAGACGTCATCTCTGCTGATGATGATTTTTTGACCTATGGGATTCAAACACTGCGACATCAATGGAAGAAGTGTGTGGACCTCAAGGGAGACAATGTAAAAAAATAAACCTCATTTGGTCGCATGCAATCAGTGCATCTTGGTCAGCCTATGAACTTTTCAGTTAGCTGTCATATGAGCGTACATGTATCAGTTTATTATGAGTTTATACATACCTACATTTTACTGTTGTGTTTTATGTGTATATCCAAAATGTGTATGTCCAAAATGTGTATGTCCGAAATGCTTGTGTCCCAAATGATTGTGTCCAAAATGTTTATGTCCAAAATTGAGTATGTCTACACTTTAACAAGCCACAAAATCTCTTTGTGTTTACTCTTTTATTCTTATATTGACTTTTCTTGTGTTACTAACCTGTATACACTTTTACACTTGCATAAGTGTATGCATGTGCATTGTATGTGTATCTGCAGTGTAGCCTCCACTTTGTTTCATTTTGTGCAAGTTTACATAGTCTTAAAGCATCACATAAAACATGTCAGATGCCATTTGATAAAACCAATAAAGATGCTAATATTAATCAGATTGACTGATGAAATGATCTCCTCACATAAAACATTGGAATTTTATGGGGATAAAAATGAGCAAGATAAAGATGCTGGTTTCAAAGAATTGGTGTCTTGATGTAAGTTACAAAAATTATTGATTATTACCAATGTTTCGTCTCTTTGATTGGAAGGATAAGAATGTTGCTCTAAACAATTCTTCTGTCCAACTGTGAAAATAAAAGAACATTAAATGCAAATTTATCTTATAAACAAAAAGAAATGTATGGAAATAAATGCAGCAAGGATGAAGATATTATTCTGTATTGAAGGAACTAACAATAGACCAATTCTCAATTACATAAACATACAAGGGTGAGTCAAAAGTTTTGCAATATTTTGGTACGTGCTGGCTTGTAGTGAATATATCACGTCACTAAAGCAGTTCAAGCAGTGGTGGAACGTACCTACGATGGTTGGTGCATTGTCAAGTCATGCTTTGCTTCATTCTGTGTCAGATTTGAAAGCTACACAGATGACTGTGCAATTTAGTCAAATTCAGAAACTTATACTTTACAAATTCAAACTGAACAATATCAATTATAAATAATTTCAAAACAGCTGATTGACCAATCGATGATACTGTAACAGGTACTACCACTCCAGTTCAGAGTGGAACTAGCAGTAATGGAAAGAAAAGAATAATTCTATATTCCCCAGATCTTCAGAACTGAAGCCTCACCACTAGATGGTATTAAGTATTATACCCAACATACCATTCTTTGGAGAGTTTTACTCCTCTGTGCGAAAAAAGTTAGCATATATTAAGCCCTACCCTGAGAACATGTATGTCCGTGTTCGTGTGTGTGTGTGTGTGTGTGTGTGTGTGTGTGTGTGTGTGTGTGCGTGTTTCGTAACAATTCAGTTTAACGTTAGTTTCTCCACTCAACATCAAAGCTCGTCTCTTTTTAGAATAACTAGAATTAACTCTTTAACAGAAATTAAACCTAAAGATATCGACACATTGATGATGCATTAATCATTTTCCCTGAAAACGTGAAGATATCAGACATCATTGACAATCTCAATTATGTTTGACCATAATGCCACCGAAGCAACCAGATGGTTCAAGAAATTTCACTTGGGTTGTAAGAACCTCAACGATCCGGCAAAGTCAAATTGGCCCATTGTAATATAATGGCCGAGGGATTTCGTTTTATGCCTTTGGGTTTAGTTAGGCTGAGAACTAACATAGGTTAGTTTGGTGCAAACTTGAGTGCAGGTGTTAACGCGCGCGCGGGGAGGATGTGTCGTTCATAGATGTCAAAATAGAAATCCCAGAGAAAGGTTGACCAGTGGATGTGAATGACGTCATGCACCGAAAGCGCGCGGAGGATTTTGGGAATTTTGAAAAAAGTCAGTTGAGTTGAGTTCTGCCTCGGGAGAAGACGGTTGGCTTTCGCTTGCTCGGCTGAGGCCTTGGGTAGGTGTCGCACGTGATGGGGG
>OY757931.1:83343771-83378257 GCA_963585895.1 Sepioteuthis lessoniana | reverse complement strand
CTGAACTAAGAAGTCGTTCCGTGTTTTTCGTGTTTCGGGATTCCTATGTTCTATGTATATATATGTTATGGACATTCTATGTACGTTTCGCACATATCCGGATATCTGGCTATGGTACACCATAAGTGTGTGGATTCCTCGACCATTTTCTAAGCTATTGAAGCGAATGCGGCGAGTAGCACTCGGATAATATTTGGCGATTACGGCATCTTTACTGTTCAGTGTAATTTCGTCACCTTCACAATCTCAGTAAAGGCATTCAAAGGTGCTGAATTATACCTCTTCTTATAAAAATATTGCCAAACTTTTGACTCAACCAAATGAAATAGCTTATTCTAACCGACGTCATTTGTTTACATTGATTGCTGATGTCGAAATTCTAATAAAGAAATATGATTGTGAGACAAAAATAAATATGAAGATCTTAATAAAAAAAATACAAATCAAAGAGAATCATCTTGTGAGTAGGACTATTGAAAAGTTGAAAAAAATGCATATTTCTACTGAAAATCCATATTACAACAGAACAACTTCTTACTTTACAATCAAAAACAATTTAACCTAAAAATTTCAGTAAATTATCATTTCATTTTCTATTCTAGAAGCATAAAATCTATTAGACAATATTTGGTTGAAAATAAAAAGGAGCAATGTGGTATCGGATGATAACTGCAACAACTTCCCATAGAGTTAGCATGGTTTTTGAGTGAGACAACAAAAGACTAACATGGTCTTTGTTTTATGACAAATTCAAGAAAAATGACTAAACTAAACTAAAAGTCTCAATGCCACGTCCATTGATTTAAATCATTTGATCCAATGAACAGAACTGGATTTTAGTGAATCCTGAAAAAGATGGGATATCTTCGGAGGTTTCTGAAAATTCTGGTCAAGATCTCTAAAGTCCAGTTTTGTAAGGTCAAACCTAGTCGCAACCTAGCACAACCATTCCTCATTTTGAATGGCGTTAAAAAAAACTGTTATTGTCCCCAGCCTGTTCTCGATGTTCCACAGCACAATATCAAGACAGGCAGTAAAAGACATTGATTACAACGATGAAGCATGTATTCGTTTCTACACAGATAATAACAATGCTCGATGTGTAACGGATATCATCACAGGAAATGGATATAGCGAACCGAGTTCAAATCCTTGACAAGGCTGTTTATCTTTTGCATAGTGATAATACTATTGCGAAAGGTATGAATCCAAGTATTCTTCCTCTGAATTTGGGTAAATAGAAGGGCAGACTTGGATCTTTAACCTTTGTATGACAAGCGGTCTAGAAGAAGGAAGATTGAATTCAAATCTGTTAAAATCTGCTTAAAAATGACCTTGTTTCACATCCTTGACGTGGCAAAGGAGTTAGGTAAATATATACTCAAATGCTAACATGTATAATGAGAGACGAGGAGAGGCCAACTCCAAGATATTGGAACAACTTGTCAGAGAGGAAGTGTTCACTGATGAAGCTGCTTATATTGCTCACACAGAACATGCATTGCAGTGCATCACATCCTAAATTGTAGAGAAATTTGAACTTTTTGGTCTTGACGTGAGCCTAAACAAGACTGAGATTCTTCACCTACCGGCACCCTTTCACAATTTCTATTGAACAGAGTTTAAAACAGTCCAAAAATTCCCCTCCATGAATTGCGTGATATCCTCTGATGCAAAGATTGACCAAATGGACAAACGACTTGCAAAGGCAAACAGGTCATTCGACAAACTTTATATGTAGCAACATCTGGAAGGACACCGAACTGAAAGTCCGCAAAGTAGTTGATCTGCATGGAGATTTCGGTGATCTATAGTCAATAAATCCAACACTTTGGACAATTCCATCGATATTATCTCCATTCTATCCCCAATATCAGTTTGAGTAATTTCGTCGAAAACATCACAGTCCTTAAAACCACCAAAATGACTATCACAATTTTGCTTAAAATGCCTAAAATTTTAGCAATTTTCAGATGATTTCTCAATAGGAATGGAATAAAATTGGAGTTAATTTCTGTGAGAAACTTATTTCAAATTATTCTACACGTCTGACAGCCACCACTATAAATAAGAGACATGCTATTAAATATTGAATGCTATTTATTGATTTGTGTCCAAAACTTGTGCATGTCACTTAAATGTTGAATTTGTCAATAAATTCCGGTGTAGGTATATATCTACTCTTTTTTTTTCGTTACACATATTATATCTTAAGTATTTACTATTTTCAGGTGAAGTTTGAAGTTAGTAGCAGTGATAAAAACATTGGGAGACGTTCGTGGTGTAATGGTTATCGTTGTAGGAAATGGACATGGGAGCTGAGTTCAAAACCTGGATGTGGCTGTTTATCATTTCACATAGCGCTAATATCCTTGGGAAAAGTATGAATCCTACTGTAGGATTCTAAATACAAACTCTCCTATGTCAAGGGACCCCAAAAGTTCGTAGGTTACAGAATAAATCCGTAAAACCTACTGAAGAACTAGCCATTCTATCATTTATAAGATTGCCGTTGGCTGGAATTTAGGTTTAGAAAGTTTATCATTTATCTATGATTCTAATAGGCTAAAAAAGGTGTTTTTAACAATCTTGGAAAAGAAAAGATTTCTGAAATCATTTGGGTTTTGATCCTTCGCGGCAAATCAAGTATTGTCGTCTGCGCATCTTAAAGAAGTTTTCAAATGGCCGCCAAAGCGCCGATGAGTCAATAAACGCAAAAATGCAGATACAAGAATGACATCTTCTCAAGCTTAATTTTTGCGCAAAAATGAGCGCCTTTTGAAATATGCAAATCAGTTGATTTTTCATAAATATTTATAGAATATATATATATATATATATATATATATATATATATATATATCATCATCATGTCACGGTGATAGCTCCGAGTTCCTTGATTCTCTTTTGCCATCTGTCTTATCATCCATCACTCCCTGTAGGTCATCTGGGTTATATCCAGTGTCTGCCCAGAGCTTATATACGTAAGTCTTTGCTGGTCAGTAGTAGAAGTTCATAAGAGAAAGTTGCTAATGAGTTCGTTCTTACTTCGCCAACAGTACTCGTCTTAAGTGGATATTTTTTGAGATGGAAGGTAAGTGGCCGTACAGCTTCTGTTTTTTTTTTTTTCGTGTGTTGCTTGCAGCGTTTGTTTAAAACAGCACATAGCATTCTTGTGAAATCCTCATGTAGCTTTTTCTTCCTGTGTTTCATCAGAGTCTAAGTGGTGCATGAATACATTAGTACCGACACAGCTACAGCTTAGAAGAAATCTCGTTTTGTTTCATCAGAGAGATCAGATTTCTATATGATCGATTACCTGTCAAAAACAGTCAACGCATTCCCTATGTATACGTTGATATTACTTTCAGTAGATGAGATATTACTCTGAGGTACGAGAACTGCTCTAAACTAATTTCATAGGTTTAAGATGGAAATAGCTCCTTCTTGTTTTAGGCACATGAACTCCGTTTTATCTGTATTCATGTAGAGACCAATGCTTCTTGTTGTTTGCAAGAAGTGGTAGATCACCTGCGTGATCTGCATCTGTCATAGTTTTTTGCGAGATATCGTTTGTTTTGCTCTTTTTTTAACGTTAAATCATTTTTTAAATTTGATCTATTGACGTCCATAGAACGTAATCTCGGCAGATTATAAATAGATTTGGTGCTAATACATCTCTTTTCAAGACTTCAGTGACAATGTCGAAGATTTCGATGCCACCATCGGTTGAATGAACTGTTACTTTCGTATCTTTGTAACGTATCATTATAATAGTAACAGTTTCTTTGGGGATACCGTATGGTAGAAATATTTGCTTAATATTTCCACTGAGTATGGAATTAAATGCTTTGAAGAAATCTACTAATCTACGATTAATAGTGTTGCCTCGAGATTTTTTGCGTGTATTCCTTTGATGATTTGATGGATAGAATCTGTGAGGTTGTGAATTGATTTCTCCGTAAGTGTTGTGGCGGAATCACATACTAATGGACACAACCACTCTCCATAAAACCGGAAGACGTAGCAATACGAAGTCAGTCTAGATCCGGAAGCTAACCTCGCCCCCGCGTGGTTATGCAAACTAGCTTACCGTCTTATTTTCTTGTAACCATCCTTTGTTCTTGTAAATATATACCTATACTATAACCGTGGTGTTCTGTTCTCTTTTAGACCCCTTACAGGACCATAACACTGGCGACGTGGCATTTGAACCCATAATACTAGCAGATCGAAAATACAGACTCACGCAGGAACCACAAGTCAAATCTTAACACGGACACTTCAAAAATTCGAAACTGCATACCCACGAAAAATTCGCCATAACACCAACGAACGTGGATTCAAATATTACTGGGGTATCACGTCTCAACAAGCCTAGCTATTCTCGCTAACTAAGAACAAGCGTCACCTTTAATATCAGGGAACTAATTGCGAACCCAACCGGAAAACTAAGCGCAGCCTTTGTTTTCAGCAATAACTCTGAATGTTTTTTTCTTCTAAAAAACCCCACCCAGTATCTAAAACACTGTCAAAAAAGAAATAATTTTTTTCTTCTCTTTCTGTTTGTCTACTACAAACAGTTAATATTCAGAACAATTTCAGGTCGTGAACAAAATTTTCTTATTTAAAAGAAAAGTCCAGTGCCGCTTACAAAATACTATCCTCACGGGACTACAATTGAACAAATTGTAAGTACAACGTTTATTTGTTGTTTTTGGATAGTGAAACGAATTACCGTTTCTCCCCACTCCCCTAAAATCGTTCCAACATAAATATCGGGAAATAAATTACTGTCTCCTCTCCCTGTTGTACTTTTCAAAAGGAAAAAATCGGCCAAACCGAAAATCTTTAAAAAATCTGTCAAACCGACCCCGGCTAAATCTTTAAAACTAAAAAAAAAAAAAACTTAGAAAAAAAACTGCATTTTTTATATTTTGGACTAACCAAGCAAAATGGAAGAACTACAGGCGGCTATGACAAAGTTGGTAAACAGCAAGAACGACAGCAACGCACTGAGGAACTACATGAAAAATGGGAGTAAAAACAAGAACTACTATTAGATCGACAGCAACGCGCTGAAGAATTACACCAAAAACAATTATCCGAGCGTCAACAGCGTACGGAGGAATTGTTAGCACAAATCATAAAGAACAATGCGCATACAGATAACGATATCCGCATTTTCTCAAGATTCAATATGGAACGTCATTGACAATTTTCACTACGAATAGGAAGAAGATAAGTCGTTCGCGGCGTACTATAGGAGGTACGAAAACTTCTTTAGTATTGGAAATTTACTAAGCTTTTTGCTTAGATGTGGCACAAGGCCATATGAAAGGGGCACCCAATGAGACTCGAACTCACTCGTGTAGGTTTGCTAGTCGAGCTTGCTAACCATTACACCACCAGAAACTTCTTTAGTATTGACTGCAAGAACTGGTCTGATCAGAAGAAGACCCGTCTTCTATTACACAAGCTCGAGACACCTGAACATAATAAATTTGTGGATTTCATTTTGCCACGGAAAACCTCGGAGCTATCTTTCGACGAGACGATAAAACTCCTAACTGAATTGTTCAGCCTGAAAACCTCTCTCTTTCACAAGAGGTGGAAATGCTTGAACCTGACAAAAAATGACGAAGATGATTTTGCAACGTACGCAGATGTAGTGAAAAAATACTGCGACGATTTTAAATTATCGGAATTAACGGCGGACAACTTCAACTGCCTAGTGTTTGCACAGGGACTTACTTCTGGTAGAGATGCAGAAATTAGACGGCGTGTTCTAAGTTAGAAAGTGAACCAAGTCTAACTCTCCAAAAACAGAATATTGTCAAAAAATTGAAATTATTAAAAAAGACTCTAAAGATATCAAACCTGGCATTTCGCACATAAAAAGAGTAGTCAAACAAACCAAGACTCACAAAACAAATAAAATACAGGATTGAAAAAATTATCACACATACCCTCGCAAATCTGACGATAAATTCGAAAAAAGAAAAATTCCTAGTCCTTGCTACAGATGCGGAGGCATGCATTGGGTAAAGAAATTGTCCATACTTAGCAAAAAAATGCTTAGTATGTAAAAAAATAGGACACAAAAGTTCCCATTGCAGGAACAAAAATCAAACTAAAAGCCGAGAGCACCTAACAAAAACCGTAGATATCCAAGAAGAAAGCTTACGGAAATATGTAACAGCTAAAATTCTTGGCAAGGGTATCAAATTCCAATTGGATTCAGGATCAGATCTAACAATTCTGAATTTCAACACTTGGAAGAAATTACAAAAGCCCACAATGTTAAGATCCCATAAAACAGCAAAGGCCGTTAATGGCACACATATCCATTTTGAGGGAGAAGTGATCACCAATGTTACTTTCCTGGGTAAAACAAAGAAATTAAAAATGTACGTGCTCAAAAACACCGAAAGCCTTTTCGGTTCAGACTGGATGCACAAATTCAATTTATGGGACTTGCCTATATCTACGTTCTGCAGAAAAGCAGAATCGTGTTCATCGGCAACAGAAAATTTAATCTCTAAACTAAAAAAGGAATTCGCAGAAGTATTCACTCCAAGCTTTGGAAAATGTATGAAAATGGCCACAGAACTAAAATTAAAGCAAAACATGCAACCAGTTTTCATAAGAAAACGTAACGTGCCATTTGCGTCCCTAGACAAAATAAACCAGGAGATGGACAGACTAGAAAATGTCGGGATCCTATCAAAAGCAGAATACAGCCAGTGGGCTTCACTCGTAGTCTATGTTGAAAAGAAATCAGGGGAAATCCGTGTTTGTGCTGACTTCTCGAGGGGTTTGAATGCGGCCTTAGAGGACTTTCATTATCCTCTACCTAGTCCCGAGGAAGTATTCACTAAACTGAACGGCGGCAGTTTTTTTTTTTTTTTCGAAAATCGATTTAAGCGACGCTTACCTGCAAATCCCAGTCAACAATAAAAGCGCTAATCTTCTCTGTATCAACACCCATCGAAGTCTTTACAGATACGAAAGACTTTCGTTTGGGGTCAAGGTCGCAACTGCTATTTTTCAGCAGGTCATGGGCACTATGCTGGGCGGCCTTGATATTGCCCTCACATATCTGGACATTATTATAGCTAACAGAAATATTGAACAACATACAGACTATATCTACCAAGTATTCAAACGGTTGCAAGACTATGGTTTCAAAGTCAAGGAAAATAAATGCGAATTTTTCCTACAAAGAACAAAATATTTAGGGCACATCATAGACAAAGACGGCAGAGTTACGAGACCGAGCTACTGCCATTAAGGATATACCGGTGCCGGAAAATACAACACAATTAAAAAGTTTTTTAGGTCTCGCAAACTATTACCAAAGCTTTATCCCTAAAATGCACGTGCTGCGGGTACGCCTAAACCAGCTACTAAAAAAGGATAAACGTTGGGAGTGGACGACCGAATGCCTGGCAGCATTTAAGGAAATTTAAAAAATCCTAACCTCAAACCTTTTCCTCTCTCACTTTAACCCTGGAACTACACATAATAGCTACTAGCGACGCTAGTCAGTACGGTATAAGCGCATGCCTACTACACACAATGCCAGATGATTCGTAACAGCCAATCACTTTCGCATCCAGGACACTGCTTCCGGCTGAAAAACACTATTCTCAGATAGAGAAAGAAGGACTTAGCATTATCAATGCTGTTTCAAAATTTCACCGTAATTTATACGGTAGGCATTTTACACTGCAAACAGATCATAAGCCGTTGATAATCATTTGTGGGTAAAAAAGGGAGCTTCCTACATTCACTGCAAACCGATTGTGAAGATGGGGAACTATTCTATTGAATTATGACTTCAAATTAGCACTTATCTCCTCAAAACAAATCGCACATGCGGAAGGTCTGTCGAGATTAATTCCTACCCAAAAGGAACTCCTCGAGTACTCGGTAATCGCTGCGCTATGCATAGATAGCGAAATTAAAATAATGATCAACAACACAATCCGCGAACTACCGGTAACTCTTCTAGAGATAAAGACAGAAGCCGTGAATGACGAATTCATTAAAACTACAAAGCAGAAATTATCACGAGGGGATGTCACTCCAGATATCTATTCTGTTTGCGATGACGTGCTGCTTTATAGTGAAAGAGTCACTATCCCCAAAACTCTTCAAAAAAGAATATTAAAGGATTTCCACATGGGCCATCCAGGCACCAACAGGATGAAAAGCCTAATGCGAAGTTTCGTCAATGGGTCGTCCATGGATCAAGATATCACCAATATGGTTAAAACATGTAAAGGTTGTGCCTTGGCCGCTAAGGCACAGCCCATTACTCACAAACCATGGCCTAAATCCGAACAATACTTCATTTAATGTTTACCGTGCTGATTGTGATTGTCTTTCTTTTACCAAATGTTCTATTTCATTGATTTTATTGATTTGGCCAAACAGGCAAAGTTTATGATCGGCGAGAAACAAATAGTCAACAAGTGCCATTGATTCTGTGTCTATACAATTAAAACTTTGATCTACCTATATTCTATCATCAATATTAAACAAACTTTCTCAATAGATATAGCAAACCACTTAATTCTCTCTCTCTCTCTCTCTCTCTCTCTCTCTCTCTCTCTCTCTCTCTCTCTCTCTCTAAATATATATATTGTATTTTAGCATCAACTTTCATCAAAGCACATTTCATTAAAAGCTAGAGTCATTGATTTTTTAATAGTTTTTTTTCTGTTTTTTTTTTCTGTCCCCCTGAAAAAATCTCTTAAGTTTGGTTCAAGAGAATGAGGCCTCCATGAATTTTCATTTATATTGGACTTTTCTATTGGTCATCAGTGTAAATGTTTTGGGAGACAAGGGAGGTAATCCAACAGCAGAATTATTCTCACAAAGTTTCTCCAAAGGATAAACTATCTGAGTTTCCTGCTACAAGTTTATTTTTTCTTCCTAATTCCATCATTAAATGATAAAACAAAATAACTTTTCTGTTCGACTCAAAATTGTACATTATTCTTGCAGAATCCATCAATATTGATATTCTTACAGTAAAGTTCCATAGCGATATGAAAAGTGTCAAGAAATTTTAAAGATTTTTTGAATTTATGAATAATTGCTTCACGGATAAACTGATCCTATTTCTGAAGTAAATTATTACCACCGTGGGCGTGTCATCATAGAATGAAAAAAAATTCAATAAATTATCTTTTGATTTAATGGTAATGACACAAAAATTCTATTTTAAAAAGCAGCAAAAGACAATTACACTGTAGGGATTACATCCGTTACCTTCCAAATAGTACATCTATTATTCGGTTAGTGGCGTGACCAAAGTACGGCAACTCTATCTCTTCATTCACCTGACACTCGTGATAGGTAAGTGAAAAATTATTCTCTAGGTCCTCATACCGAGTGAGTGAAAAATTGATTGCCTGGTTCCAAGGAGCCATCCCCCAGGCAATACCAGCTTTGCAGGGCTGACTTCATTGTTTGGCATATGAGGCACCCCAAAAATGGGGAATGTCGACGGGATCAAGCATTTTTTGTGACAGCTGCGCATGAGTCTCGATTCCTGCATGCCCCCAGCCCCCATTTTCGACGACAAGAACCACGCACGAGTGAGTGCGTTTCGTAATAGAGGGACTTTCGCTCTAACAAATCTCGCGTCATAGCAAACTAATTTCTATGCTTTGATATATGTCTTCACACCAGACATGCAGGACACTGCTGGAGAAGCAGGGACGAACTCATAAGAGATGTACTCTTATGGACCCCCACACATGATGTTGTTCTGAAGACCTACCTAGGGCGATGAACGATAGGGAGGAGTGGTGAGAGAGGGTCAGGGATATCCGTGCTACCAGCACGATATGATGATGATGAAGGATTCTCCCCTGTTACTAAAAGACTCTTCAAGTGCATGATAGGACTTTGCTCTTTTAGTATTTCAGGCCATTACACTGTGTTCACTACATTTAGTTTCAGGCAATATGTAGTTATTAATTGGTTGTGAATGGTTTTAGATTGTTTAGTATGAGGAAGTATTAATCCTTACATTTCCAAGTATAACGGAAAGGTGGAACAGGTTACCTTCACGTTATAATTAAAGGAAAATAAATGAATCGGAACGAGATATTGAAAGGTTTTAAGAAGGTTTAATGGCAGCCAGAATAAAGGGTACCTTTATGCTGCAAGTCTCATAGGAAGAAAGAAATAGTTATCGAGTTGAAAAAGAATCACAGCAGCTAAATGTCGGGGCGGAATATCGTCGCTGTAGACATGGCAAACATTGAGTTGCGGATTTTAGAACAGGAGTGAATGTTCAGCCGTAGATGTGTGGTCCTGGTTGCTATGGGAGAGAAGTAATCGCTGTCTCCTTTATGTTGTCCAGGAATGAAGTAGCTGAATTGTCTGAGGTGGAATTAATTCCTTCTAATTCGTATTCAACAGTGGAACCCTTGGTCTAGAAGTGTAGACTGAAAGGTCCATGATTTAGACGGTAAATCACGAATGAAATATTCAGCCATGATGCGTGGCCCCATTTGCTGTTGGAGAGAAGTATGAAGGTCTCCAGAAAAGGTTGTCCAGAAATGGTTGTCCAGGAATGAAGTAGCTGAATTGTCAGAGGCGGAATTAATACGTCTAGTTCATTTACAGCTGGGAACCCCTGAGTCTAAAAGGATAGACCCAAAAGGTCCATGAACCAGACGGCTCTATCCTCATGGCAGTGAGTTGCTGCTGGTAAAGGAACGGACAGAAATACGTCCGTCCTGTCTGAAGGTTGCTGAGGAAGAGATAGTTTGGCGGGCTTTCACCGAATTCGATATGCGCATTGGGCGAAATCATTTGACGAGACCAACGGTCAAAATAATTGACGCACCAAACATACGAAGTTCTTTCTGCTACACAAGTGTTCGAATCGTGTTCCTCACACTCAAATAATTGAACGTGTGCGAAGGCACGACAGATATACCTGGAGAAATCTTCAAGTCAAGTCGTCCGTACCAAAGCGCACTCAATCTAATTACAATAGCACAAACAAAAACTAATATTGATCAACCAGAAGACAAACTAAAAAAAAAAAAACAAAAAACAACTATAAAACAAAACAAAAAAAGTATTCACAAAAATACAATAAATTAAAACAATAAAACAATAAGACAAGCTAAAATAATTCAAAAAACAATTTTAAAAAGAACAAATCGACAGGATACAAGAAATCTAAAAACAACATAAAAAAAAAACAGCAGTTAAAATAAAAACTATATCGCAAAGAAAATATATAAAAGTTAACTGAATTAAAACAAACAACAAAACACAATAAAGTCATTTTGAACAAAAACATCAAAAAAATAAATAAAAAAAAGAAGTAACAAAAGAAGAAAAAGTAAGAAGTAACTAAATAAACAGATCGTACCAACCCTCCTACCAAAAAAGACAAAAGACATTAGGAAACTAAAGAAAATCATATAAAACCACACATTTCTGCAAATATCCTAAAACCATGAAAACTTACTTATAGCCAAATATCCAGAAATCTGTTTACTACGAATACAACCACTAATAGAGACCTTAATAAACACCCAAAAGCACAATAACTGACATCTCGGCCACCAACATTATATTTAAGAAACACCAATAATCAACAACTAGAAAAAATGAACAGCAAAGCACCTTAAAAGTAGCCTCAAACGACAATAACACAGACCTCAATATGGAACCCACAAGACAACCCATTAATGCCGACTATTCTTGAAAAATAAAGTCCCCGACGAAAACTACTGGAAGGGAATTTAGAAAATAACATCTACATTAAGAATCAGAACTTTCTAAAGACAACTTGATAAATTTATTAACTTTAGAGAAAACCTAGGGGAAAAAAAACTAATTAACTCTAGCAAACATATTCACCGAGAATTTATTTAATAAAAGACTTAACTTTTGTCTTTATATCTTATATTAATAAGACGAATACATTAGATGACAACCTTTAGAAGAATTCTTTAGAAGAGCAAAACGGAAAGAACGTTATGGAATTTCTCACAATGAACCAAAAATCTTAGAATTATTTGAAGAAACTATAAACTCATTCCCCCCAGACAATTATATACATAACAATCCAACATTTTAAACGGCACTAAAAGAAGATATCAAAAACCATAAAAGAATGCAGCTTAACAAATAAAGAACATATAGCACTTAAGAATCTCATTTAATCATAACTGGATAAAGGCAGTGTTATAGTCATTTAGAATATCTATTGACTTGGAATATATGGTGAATAGTCAAAAAAAGACGAATAAAAAAGAAGAAAGACAAAAAAGAAAAGCAATTAAATCACGATTAACGTAATTATTCGTTTATAAGACGCACCCTAAAATTAAAGCCAGGAAATTCTGACCCCCACCCCCAAAGAACAAACAAAACAAAACAAAACAAAAATATATGTATCTTATATATAATGCTCACTGACTTTTTATAATTATTAACAGCAAAATTTAGCATTTGTTCAACGTTTCATCCGGTTCGAATAGACTAAAAATAAAAATTTCTCTAGTCTCATTTTGAAACAAAACATCTCCTCAGTATTTAAAGCAAATATCATTTGCCTAAATTTTTCATGTTAAACTTGATAAGTTTAATCATTCACACTATTGTATTCATTCTTATATTCATAAGGTTTCGGTCGATGCACCCTTCGGCAGGTGTTTCTTCTTGAACTCGGTAGCCTCCACGGAACTTCGAACCAAAGCCATTATTTAATCCACGGGTGAGGAGTGGGTAGATTGTTCTAATTCCGTCAACTCTAACTGAGCACAAACGTTAAGCCATTGTAAATGTTCCTTGTTACCTGTAGTCAGGATTGAACCTGCAGATGATTTCATTTCAAAGTTAATTTATTAAACATCTACATAAGTTAGGCTACAATAGTAAGTAAGAATTTGGGGAACTTATAAACGTAATCAACACTATGAATTACAATTTGGCCAAGCGGTCAGTGTTCTCCAAAGGCCCTGGAGACCGAGGTTCAATCCCAGGTCGAGTGGTACCAAAGACTTAAAAAATGGTATTTGATACCTCCTTGCTTAATACTCAGCATTATAAGATGTGGATCAAGGGTAAAGTGGAGCAATTCAGAGAAAGGACTAGCGTCCTTTCCGACACCTCGGTGTAGTAGCTATTGAAAAGGGAGCCTTCGTGCCTCCTCAACTACAATCGCCAACTTTACTTTCTTACTTTTATGCACAATTTTTTTACTTTAGCTCATGTTGCATTTTTTTCTGGCCATTTTGATTATTGCTTTCCATATCCTATTTATCTGTCTATTTCTACGTGAAATCGTTTGCAGGTCCAATCCTGACTACAGATCAAAATAACAAGGAATATTTACTATAGCTTCACTCCAGGTTATATAACAAAATTTAGATCTCTTCCGATTGACAATTTCACTCAACAAACATACACGTGGCTGGAGAAGGGTAGCATTCGACCGGATGTTAACCAGACGGCTACTGCCGAGACAATGAATAAAATGTGTCTTTCCGCAAGAGGCTCCGCGCAGAACTTCCGGGTGAGAATGCAACAAATTAATTCACATTAACAAAATACCCTTTTTCAGCCAATCATAAATCTTCCCCCTAAAAAAATTCCCAGAACCGACTTGATCCAAAGGGTAACTATTTAAGCAGCGAAAATCTTCAAAGGCGGCAGACTGGTCTACCAAGGGACGAAGGGAAGAAAATGCTCCGCCATAAGAACTCATCTTGAACTCTGACAGGTTTATGACGTACCACCCGCTGTGAACAACTGCTGACTTTGCCACAACGCCGCCCTGTCCACGAATGCTACCACCTACCAAGATCATCTGATACCCTTACCACCCTTATACCACCATACCACCAAGTGAGTTCCTTAACTTATAACATACATGACCGTCCACAAACTCTGGCTTCACACACACATCACGATTCACTCCTCCACTTGATAGTCGCACGCTACCAATTTGTACAGTTTAATTCTTTGCTTTATCGCCTTGTTTTTTCTTTTTCGTTAAATATATTTGTTTAAAAACTGTCAACCTGTATTTGTCTTTTCCTTGCTACCATATGCTAGATATAACATGGTTAACGGCACCGTAGCCCATTGGCTATTCATATTGGGAATCTTTGAAAAAAAAGTCACTTTTGTCGTCATTGAATGGGATGTTTCACCACAACCGAAAGCCGACCCTAGTATCAATACAATATAACATCGCCAAGTTCATCAGCGAGTGGAATTTTCCGTTAAAAACTTAGAAGCTATTCTCGAGACGAATTAACCCTGCAAGTCGCTTCGAAAGTAACTTTTATCAGTTGAATATAGCAGGTAATATTTGCAAACTTTCCCAGTTGTGTAATGACTTGTTTCCTTATCCCACAAAATTAAGAAGCTTCCTGTCCAAAATCGGACACATACGGACACGGAAAACAAGCGACGCATCTCCGCTATAAAACCAGCAATCACTGACGGCTAGCTTTAGTTACCGGCTATCCCTTGCTGGTTTCCAGTCACTGCCGAACAAAATTAAGTTCGTTTCATTATACTCGCCAGATCACAGGGGGCCATGTTGAGTTCATTGCTTGGTGCCTGAAGCGCTTTAGTTGAATACCGACGGGATCAAACATTTTTTGAGAGGGCCACGCATGAGTATTAATTCTTACATGGCTCCCCACTTTATAACGACCATGTGTCAAATCCAACCAGATACGAGGATCGTTAAATAAGTTTTCAGACTTTTTTTTCGAATGGGCACTTTTATTGATAGTACATACATGAAACTCAAGTCCCCTTTGAAGTAATCTCCTCCGGCTGCAATGCACTTGCTGTACCGTTCCAACAACTTCTGGAAGGCCCCATGGGAGTCCTCTTGTGTGAGCGTGTCAATGACCTTCGTCACAGCCTCTTTCATCTCCTCAATTGTCTCATAACGACAGCCTCTGAGCTTAGGGAATAACCAAAAGTCACAGGGAGCAAGGTCTGGACTATAGGGAGGGTGAGGAAGTGTCTTGATGCCCATCTTGCTCAAATAGTCTGTGACAAGGATGGAGTTGTGGACTGGTGCATTGTCCGTGTGGATATGCCACTTACCCGATTTGAAGAGTGCTGGCCTTTTCCGACGGAATCACTTCTTGAACTCCCTTAAAACCTAAACATAGTATTCCTTGTTGACTGTCTGTTTAGTGGGAACCCAGTGCAGGTAGATCATGCCAGTGCTGTCAAAAAAAGGGATCATCAAAAGTTTGTGGGTGGATTTGCTCTGTCTGGCCTTCTTGGGTCTTGGAGAGCCAGCATGCTTCCACTGTGAACTCTGTCTCTTAGTCTCTGGGTCATAGCAGTAGATTCAACTTTCATCGCATGGCATTTCTTCCAAGTTTAAAACAGAATTTTATTGCACATCGTTCTTCTAAAGTCCAGATTGCATTTTTGAAATTCACCAGCTGTGACAACCAGGCTTTAGCAGGGTGTATTCCAATTGCTGCTGTAGCTGTTCATTTGAGCTTGATATCATAAAAATTGGTCAGTCATCTCATAAGATGTATAGCAATAACATACTGAATTCTCAATAGTCTACGACAATTTTAAATGCCTGTACAAAAAAAATCAGTTAAATTATTGAAGGCACCACGTATATTGTTGGATAAATAATTATTGATCCGAGGCGAGGTGGGGCGAGTTTCTTTCAAGGGTATCAACACACACCGACCAGAAACCTTTTCCAAGTCACTAGTAGCAGACGTTAAGGTCTAGCCTTTCACCAGCAGTAGCAACAGTTTCTTCCATTTACAGTCTTTTTCAGATTTAATAAGAAATTCTTTACTGTCTTTTTTAGAATTGTGTCTTACAATGACTCTATAATCCTTTTAAGGACCGTGACAAGTCTTATCTCATTAGTACTATAAGGTCGATGATGTAGTTGTACGTCGGATGCAACAGACACTCGAAGGAAAGGAGCAGAGTCTGCGCAGACATCATCGCTTGGACTATCGTCGACGCCTCGAAATCACTGTCGACGAAATCACGGTTAGCTGTCGAATCAATAACTGGGACGTCGATCATGCTTCTTCTGCAATCCGATATGTCCGATTCCCGATCGTTTACAGATACTTGGCCACACAGCTACTCCTTGGACCAGTCAAAGAACAACGACCTTTTCAAGAACTTGTAGATCCACAGTCCCCAAGAACTATAAAGACATTCGAGCCTACACTTTCGACATTACATGGACTTTAGACAAATTCTTCATGTATCATTAACCAAACAAAACTTAGCATTTAAACTTTACTGTCTCGTCTTTTATCATCCCTTAAATAGTCTATGTCACATCACCCCTTTTTAACCTTTTTCAGAATCGACGTATTTGTAGCTGAAAGAAATTCGTATTTTTGTTTAGCGCGTCAATTAATTTGACCGTTATTGTCGTCACATATTTTCACC
Organism: Sepioteuthis lessoniana; assembly: GCA_963585895.1. Lineage (NCBI taxonomy): Eukaryota > Metazoa > Mollusca > Cephalopoda > Myopsida > Loliginidae > Sepioteuthis > Sepioteuthis lessoniana. The sequence goes on along the minus strand of OY757931.1, from coordinate 83,361,790 downwards.
CAATGAGGATGACGTATCCTATTTAGCCCAGACCATTTTCCCAGACAACATAAAAATGGTGAAAGCCCGCCAAACTATCTCTTCCTTAGAATCTTTCGAGAAGGACGGACGTACTTTCTGTCCGCTTCCTTCATAACAGCAGAAGCACAACACCATGGGGAAAGCCTTCTAATTTATGGAACTCTCAAGTTTACTCTCTTAGACCAAAGGTTCATAGTTGAACATGAATTAGATGCACGTAATCCACCACACACAGGAACGCCTATATGTCACCGCTAACTCTTGCTATGTCGATAGCGACGCGTGACTCCGCTCAGACATCCAGCTACCTCATTCCTGGGCAACATTTTCTGGAGATTTTCTTGCCTCTCTCCAACAACAACCAGGACCTTACATTTATGGGTGACTACATCATTCCTGTCCTTAACCAGCTAACACGACTTTTGCTACACCTATGGCGACGTATATTCCGCTTAGAATTGAACAATGCCTTGACAAGCGACACATTCCGCTCAGGCATTTAGCTGCTAAAATTCCTTCTCAACTCAATACCTATTTCCTTCCTTCCTTCCTTCCTTCTTTCCTTCCTTCCTACGAGACTGGTTGTATAAAGGTACTCTTTATTCTGGCCGTCATTAAACCTTCTTAAAAACTTTTCTATATCTTGGTTCAGTTCATTTATTTCCCACAAAATATCGAGGAACAAAAGAAACAAATTTCCTCGCTAAATATTCATCGGTTTTACATCAACGGAATTAATACAATCTAAACCTGTGGAATAAATAGAGTTCAAAGAAAGCTCCTGAGTTTGACAAGAAATACATGAAGAAAACCGAAACATAGTGAATATAACAATAAAGATGAAAAAACTATCCGAATATTCTGAATGATCAAAATTTAAGCAAAAACATAAGACAGAAATAAGCTCATACGAGAAGAAACAAATTTATAAACAAACATTTCAGGGACTATTTCTTGGCATGTACAAAAAACTTTTTGCGGCAAAGTTAAGATTTATTGCTGACAAGTCCAGTTTCTTTTCTTATAGCATTTGGAAGATCAAAAGCTCAATAATCTGCTTTTATGTCAATGAATTCTCAGAAACTGTTTAACTTCCTTTAGTGACGTTTTTATATAGGTTCTCTTGAGGGCCTCAGTAGAAAAAATACCATCATATGAAAAATCGCTGAAAAAAGACAAAGATTAAAAAAGTATAATTCAGATAGAATATTTTTTGTCTAATCAGTTGAATTCAGTATTTTTCCATCAATTAACAAAATCCCTGTCGCCTGGAGTGATTGGATGAGTTTAATCTACGAATGTCAATTTCAAACCTCTCAAAAAACAAAAAAAGATTAACATGAAGTTTTTTTCTCTTTTATTAACCACATCCTTTGAAGACTGAACTGCGAAAACAAATAAGAGAAAAAAAGAAAGAGAAAAAATAAAGAAACGATGCCCTGAAAGCAATATTTTCCCGTTTTTTGAACCTCAAAAAAAAAAAAAAAAAGGCATCAGTACGAACAAATAGACAAACCGTTATAAAAGATGAAAAGAAAATCTGATTCACCAAGTAATTATCTTTAAAACGTATGAAAATTATTACTCTGCACTTTCATTAAGTGAGTCGAATTAACAAAATGATTGCTGGTAGTTGGCGCATGACAACAAAACAATCAAAAATTAGCCTGTCCTTAAAATTTTGAAGAAAGATGTCCCGTAAAAGAAACGTCGACTTTTATTGTTTTAATTACCGGAAATTTTTATTAAAATCCGATTATTAGCCGACTTGAAGGGACTTAGAAAAAAAAACAAAAAACAATTAAACAAAAAACGAAAAAAAAACTTGCATTTAGAAGAATATCGTGGCCGTTCCGGCTCCTCAAACCTAAAATCCCCTGTTTCAAGAAAACGCTGAGTCACCCGTGACGTCAGACAATAACAAAACGTTGTAGATACGTCATGAGAGAACTGTCATTAGGAATTCACGAACTATTTTTCGAAAGGTATTAATTCTGCTAGACTTTCAGAGATAAATTCGTAACAACATAATAAAATGCATTATATTTGGAAGTTCTTCTTCAAAGTATTATGAAATACTTCATTATTACTTATATTTAACAAAAGACCTCACACTCAGCCGAGAAAAGTAGTCGTAAACAACCCCTAAATAATGTCAGCGTTCAAAGATCCAGAGATATTCTGGCGACGACAGCCGGTGAGCGAGGAAGGTAATCCAAACCTCCTCTGGTCAGAGCACTCCGATCAAGGCTTTATCAGCAGCAGCCGCCAGAGATGTACAGCTACAGGCCTACCCAGTAGCCGATGTCTTGAATCCAGCCAGAAGACAATGCAGGAACCAGTCGCGGACCCAGCACAGCCAAACTAACCATAGCTGCTTTTCTTATTCAAACAGTTCTTCTAAGAACTAACCTTAGAAAGTCTCATCACCCTCAAAAGCTCTTCTAAGAGCTAATCCCAGAAAGTCTTCTAAGACCACTTTTGGTTTTCTCACTGAATCTTCTCGGCTCCTGCTTCACTAGCTGAAGTTCCTGCACCTTCTAGCACCTGCAGAATAGTTCCAGCTTCACCAGCAGCACTTCCTGCATCTTCCAACTTCTAGCAACTGCAGACCGGCTCCAGCTTCACCAACAGCAGTTCCTGGATCTTCCAGCACCTGCAGACCAGCTCCAGCTTCACCAACAGCAGTTTCTGCGCAACCAAGCTACCAGCACCAACGGCAGATCAGCACCATCTTCACTCAGTCACGGACTTCTGCATCAGTTTAGTTTACGAGGAACCACAGGATTTAAACTCGTATAATTTTAAACTAGTTGATAAAGAACACTAGAGTGAAAACTCTGTAAAAATAGGATCCAAGATTTACTTGTTTCCGAAACAAAAATAGTAAGGCGCCAAAATAAAATGAGTAGTGACGTGCCAGTTTCTTCAACTACGTCCGTGCGTTGAAGTTCAAAGAAACTTGTTCTGCGTCAAAATAAATCTTGCTTTTGGTGCCAGTTAAGTGATCAGGATACATATATAGTCTACGCCTTCGAAAGCAACCTTTTCTTTTGCTTTTTCGCTCTCTCACTTTCAGCTCTCCCCCAGCGAGCGACCAACAGCTCCAAACAACTCGACAGTTTTAGACACGCCACGGAAAATGGGAAAACATACTGCATGAAAAACTATGTTCATAGCCATATCAAAATTAGTATCTTTACTATCCTTCAATATGCAAAACTTCTAATGGAATTCAACGTCACTCACATATACAATACACATACTTTCAGCCAGCAGGCAGACACATAATTCACTGTTAAGTAATTTTTAGTTCTCACACATACAAAATACATACACACATATACGTAAGTACTACTCTAAAACTTTCTTTCTCTTCTTGTTTTAACGACGAATACGTGTATACACAGATATATTTGAACAACACACACTTATATTCGCATAATATTTGTATTATATACCCCCCACACACACTAATATCTAACAAACATATTCGCACATACGATACTGTATATCAACCTTTCCCCGTTTGTGTTTTATGTTATAAAAAGAATATCTGTCTTAATCCTCTGTCATTGTCGTTTGTCTAACCCTTTGTCAATCACACCTAATTTACAAATGTCTGCGGGAGCTACATTTTTAATGTACCCTCTCAAGACCTTCTTATTTTTCTTTGTTCTCAGTGAGTTGGGGATTTTTGCGACAAAGTTCAACTTAAGGTCAGCAGCCATCCTGAATATAGTAGTTTGGGGTCAAATAACCTAGAAAAAGAAGCTCCAGAAAGCTTCTTGTCTCCAAAGATAAACAATTGTTTTTCAGCCAATCAAAGAGTCGGAAAACGATTTTCTGAGACAATTCAAAAGTCCCTATTTTACTCCTAAAATGCATAAATAATAGCCGAAAAGAACAATAATTCACTTAAGCAAGCCATGGAAGTTCAATCAACAAGCAATGTTAAAAAAAAAGAACTACCAAATCAGCAAGAAGGCAAAGATCTGAAAATCGACACAACAGCCTCTGAAATCGTCGAATTTTAGACTGTGTTCGATACCAACCTTGCAACGTCAAAGTCTAAGAACATTGGGTCAAGAATAAAAGATGAACGAAAGATTTTATCTTCTCATCTTTTTTAACTGGACTCCTCAAGGTATTTTCCACAAACTTAAATACTGCTATCCTTCAACCAAACTCTGAACGACACTGAGAGAATTCAACTCTTAAAAAGACACCTATTTGCCATTCCTTCCACACCAGTAGGTTTTAAAAAAGGTCTTCTACCATGCTTAAATTCTATTTCGGCGCTCAATGGAAATATTTGAGCAAGCCTATTTAAAAAAAAAATCTTTTCTTAGTTTTTCTAAGGACCCTTGCCTCTCTTCTACCTTTCGGGCGGTTTAAACGTTTTGTTCATTAATAGCTCTCATTTTCAAATTTTGTACTTGTTAGTAAAGAAATTTCTTTTCTGTTTCAATTTTTATCCCAAATTGAGTCCTGATAGTTTGCGCACCAAAAAGCAAATGAATTCCACCCCGCCTCTCTCTTTCTCCAATTATTAAGAATTGCAAGGAAATCCTTCAAATAAGACTTAAATTAAGAGCTATATTTCTGGAACTGGGTATGCCAGCGTATCAAGGACTTTAAATGTCTTAGAGATATGATAGGACGTAACAAAATCTTTAATAACGAAGTCATCAAAAAACAAATCAACAAAGATCATTTTAATGAAGTTTTACCAACTGTGTAATGGTAAAAACTGTCTTTCTTGTAAACACAGCAATTAAACTCATTCATTCACAAGTCCAATAAACAACGGGAGATTTAAAACCTATCACGATTCAAACATTATTTACTTTTTAAAATACACAATTGTTCTAAAATGTACATAGAAAAGTCAGAATAATCTTTCACTTTAACCATAGAAACAGAATTAAATCTTTGAATCATAATATACTTTTTCCGGTGGAAAAACTTTTCTACCTCAGACACTGATTTAATATTCATCGTAATTGAAGATTGAAAAAAATTATCAAAGAATACATCACTTTTAGAAAACCTTACACACACACAATATATATATATATATGTGTGTGTGTGTGTGTGTGTGCACTTTTTTATTCCAGCTCTGCCATTTTGCATTCTTTTCAAAAGAGGCTGCTCTTTCTAATATATTGTTCGATGGAGCAGCTTGTTTACAATGTTTTTGTCATTACTTTTACGACTTGTACCATTTGTCGCTGAACATCTTTTTAGAAAAGTATTTAAACACTATATAAGCAATCAATTTGACTTCCGCCCTCAACATGGCTTCATCTAACATCTACCCGTCTGATGAACGAGAAAATACGCAACTCTGTAACGGAAAGTAATGGTGGTCTCCAATCATGATATATATATATATATATATATATATATATATATATATATATATATATATATGAAGAATGCCTCAAAGTGCAAAATGAATTCATTTTGACATGATAGTTAAATCACTAATTCCATTTTGCATTAATAATAATGACCACTCAGACCAAATGAAATTACTGACTTTACTCACCTAATAACACTAATGACCTCTTACACCTATGGAACCACTTGTCAAAATTTTATGATAACTTTCAAAATCTAAAACGAATAAAAGAAACCTTCTTATCTGATTCTCTAACCAATTGTGCACGTCAGACAAGTCAAAAGAAAAAGAATTTTAAAATCAGATCCAAATCAGGAAGTGACCAATCAAGACTGACGTTCATAGTGACATATTTCAAATCTCTAAAGCAATTCTTTACCAATTTCTTCCTGCTGTTGACACATGCTGTCCAATTTTGACACTGAAAAGATTTGCGTTTGTGAAATGCAAACGTTGAAGAAATCTTCAGCTCCTGTTGGTTCTATTTGGAAATTGACAAACATAAATTCAGTTAGAGTTGGAGAAGTTTAGTTTATGCTCAAATCAAGACCATTAGTGGCAGTGTCTGTTGCCCGAGGGTCTGCAATAGTGACAGAGGAATTCTTGCCAAAATATGCATTAAGTTTCTTGCTCAATTGAAAATTCAAAAGGTGAAGAATTAAATGGAATGGCTCGGCACTTTTTGGAAGAGACAATAGTACACTGTAAGAAAAATAATGGCAAACCTTTTTCTGACGTATGATGTTTGGCCCATGTATGCATCCACAGACCGATATAAAATCACGCATATTTACATGCATTCAAACAAATACACATAAAAACACACATTTATAGACATAAATATGCCGGGTTTAGAATTCGCTGAATATATCCACTATAGAGGCATAAGACCCCACCCCCTAAAAAAAGGTGGCCTGGTTATGGCACTAAAATCATCTGATAATGACGATCCAGTTCTAGAACTTTGGAGTGCCCCTTCATGGTCAATGCGTTCAAGTACACTCTGACCTGGAGTGGTAGTATCTGTTAGGATTTCATCTCTAGATCAAATAGATCTGTTTGCAACTTGTTTAAAATTCGAATACATTGTATTATTTAATCGAGTGCAAAAACTGCTGAAACAACACAAAAAAATGTAAATATACACATAAATATACAATGGTTCCAATTCTTTAATCTGTCGTCATAAAATAATCCCAGAGGGGTTGACATGCTGTTAAAATTAATCAATTAATCCATAAACACGCCTGTACACATACATGTACCCACATACATGCATCAATACATACACAGTAATATACACACCTACACACCGTCTACATGTGCATCTACACATCATTTATGTTTAATTACAACACACATGAACTCTTACACACGCATCTATACACACACTAACGCATATATGAATGCCTATACACCCTTAAAAACGTGCAAACATACACTCGGAGCATAATACACACACACACACACACACATATATATATATATATATATATATTTATCCGTAAACATATGTATCCTATCAGTGGGATCTAAAATATGCTGACTGCATCTCCTGTAAAAGGGGTAAAACTGCCCAAAAACCTATCCTAGCTGTGGGGATCCAGTTTTAGTTCTATGGGAAAATGGGGTTACCACTTCTTTACAATTATAGACAAGTCTTCTCTGACGTGGAGTGGTAGTACTTCTTAGGTTAACGTTAATAGGATCAGTTGGAAAATTACTAGTATTTGATAGGAATACTTAAAACTACATAACTGTGGAAATCATTTGTATTAATAATCGTTACTGGAAGTTATAATAATTTACAAATGATTATTCTCATTTGTGATTTGAAATCAGATAATTCCTTGCAAAAAACTAACTTAACTCAACAAGCATTGACACGCCATGAAACCGGCCAAACACATGTATATCTTAATATAAGTATTCACACACACACGTACATCCTTATATATATATATATATGTGTGTGTGTGTGTGTGTGTGTGTGTGTGTGTGTGTGTGATGGAAACTACTTCCCAACTCACAGTGATTTGTGTGTAATGTTTCATATATTGTAGATACATATATATAAATTTTTATCACGGACGGATTTAACCAACGCTAACTCCCAATTTAAAAACCTTTGGAGTCGACATGGGAGAAATCAAAGATCTTAAGCGTCTAAAAATTACGAGATACGGAAGCCAACTAGCTAAGAACAACATATACCGTTCCACACCCACTCTATCTGGTGAGGGAAGAGAATATAGTGAGCTCTCTTACCTACCGATCCTCTCTCTTTGTCTTGGGGATTTTGAAAGGGTAAGCTGGCGATAACGGTCAAGTTCTTAGGCAGTAGCAGAGAAAGAGGAGGTAGGAGCACATGTTGAAAGGCATTATGTCTTAACAAGCCTATCATATTTTTATTGTTTGAATAAATTGTACAATAATAATAATAATGAATGGCTAGAATACTGAGAAGAGTCCTGGAGACTTGGGGAGCCTTGCTGTCATTCAAACTCCAGTGAAAAACCATCAACTAACGCTGATGTGAAAAACTCTAAAGGAGTAAATGATATATCTGAAAAACAATTTTTCTTGTCACTTCGCCGGTCACCGCTGATAGAGAACGGGTTTCTTTCTTTTGCCGAGACGGTTCCTTTTTGTGTGCATGCGTCGCCCCTTTTTCCTGCTAGGGGCTTCTGGGAGTTTCTGCAATTTTTAATATTTATTTTCAATTTTATTTTTATTTTATATCAATTTTCTTGTTTCCTTTTTTTTTCCCCAATCCACTATATGTGTAAACCCTTTCTCGAAGTGCTACCGGTAACAATTCATTTCCTGGCGCAAGATGCAACGCATCGGATAAGTCACCGACTGTAAAATGATTTCAATAAATGTATTAGAAGAAATCTTGCTTTATAAAAAATAATAAACAACTTCTACCGAATTCCTCTTGATGGCAGCAGAAAACACGCAACATCAAAACTCAAAAAACAAAAATTAGTATTAACCCAATGAAACAATGTTTTTAAACCCACAGTCAGTGAAGCGATCTGTAACAGGTCAGTACTGCAAAAAAGAAAAACAATATAAGATATTGCGTTACAGACTGAATCAAACCTGATTCCTCATTGTATTCTGGTTCTGCAATCAAGATAACAAATTCAAATTTTAAAGAAGAAAATTCTTAAATGAACATTTTTACTTGTAATATTTCAGACGCAATAACTTTCTAATCCTATCGGCTTGCCGTTCTTTCAACCTTCATATTCTGTCAACTTACCGTTTTCTTTCACCACCAACCCACCGGAAAACCTCTATAAGCACCGACACAATATACCTTCCCCGCTACACACATACATACGGATAACAGACGTAAGCTATTCCGATCCACTTACCGATGAATGTTCCAAGAAAAATTGAATCCAGACAGTTTTCTAAGGGAAAAATAGAAATAAAGAAAACTATACAGGTAGAATACAATTAAACCCCAATAAAATGCTGCGAATGTATCAGCATTCTATCCAAACATTACAGCTCAGAATAGGACAGCAGTACTAGGACTTCCTTCATTAGAACAAATTAATAACATTACACAGGGGAAAAAAGAAACACACAGACACAGACACACAAATCATCAAAACGCAAACCACTAAAATGCACAAAAATCCCCTGTCAAAACCAACATCACTAAAATTTTAGAACTCTTCCAGATGTATTGAGTTCACTTTGATAAAAATGGTTTTATTATTTGTTTCCCTTTAAAGACAATGAATTCTTAAGAATTGGTGATGACTCCCGCAAATTCCTTGTCATACGCAAAATGACAACCCAGTGTAAAACCTCAGGTCATCTCAGCAAGGAAACAAATATTCGCAGGTCAGAGTATTTCCTCCAGGGGTTTTCAGTGTCCATGGACTGCAATACTCTCGCAAAAAATTCCAAGAATTTGCTCAACAATCGCAATTTTATTATGTAGCATCATCCCCAAAGATAAAAGTCGAATGGTTTTGTGGAGAAACCGGTTTACATTGCCAAAAGAAAATAACATAAGACAAAGCAAGCAGTTCTATATTTATTAAGAGTATATACGATATATGATTTACTCTACGAACTATGTGATCTAGCCCATACTCGGTCGATCGGACATCTCACTTCACTTCTTTACCGGTCGGTCGGTCGGTCGGTCGTCTTGTCGCCTCGTTTCGTCATCTTCCGTTATCATCACCCATTGTTCCAAGTTCTTCTCAGCGAGGATAAGAAATGACAACGCAACCACAATTTCGGGTGTACCTATTACTTTTGATTTTGAACGACTTTTCCTTTTAACACCCATCCGACTAAATGAGGAATCAGTTAAGAAGATAAAGCATTCAATCGCTCGAATTAAGCGTTCTCACTAACTTGTTTCTAACTATAGAACCGTTTTGGTCACTTGATTGAAACCAACCATATACCATAATAAAGAGTTGAATGAAGAAATCTGTGAGCCTGAAAAGGACTCGAAACATTTTCTTATATAGGTGAGATAAGGTTAAGTTGGTTTCTTTAATGGCATATCAAACTTCGTGGGTTATTTAACGCCAAAGCCATCCTTATAGAAGAACAGTAGTAGTAATATTAAATCCATAACAGGAGGGAATAGAGGGTTCATACCTTTCTCAAATATATGTGTGTGTGTGTGTATGTATGTGTGTGTGTGTGTGTGTGAAAAAACACAAGGTCTTTTAGAGGATGATTTTGTTAAAAGAATTATTTGCCAACATTAATGATTTCTGTTTTTGACCTTTATAAGGGTGTGCGAGTTATTAAAGGAAAGAAAAAGAAAGTAAGTTTTCAAATACTCTTTCCATTGGTAGCATTCTCTTTCAAATTTGTGTGATTTAATTATCATTCCAAAATTTAATGAATGCTACCAGTGCAAATAGAATATTTTAAAACTTTCGCTTCGTTTTTTTTAATTGAAACATTCAATTAATAACTAACATGCCTTGATGAAGGTAAAAAACTGAAACGTTTAATATTGCCAAATATTTCTATAAATAAAATCATTCTCTGATGCACTTTTCCATCTCTGCACATTTTCTTTCTGTTGGCTTCATTTCTAGTTTTTCCCATATATCATCATCATCATCATCATGTCGCACTATCAGCTCGGATATTTCTGACCCTCTCTCACTAACTCTCCTTTGCTCGTCCCTGTGAAGGGATCCACAGGAGTACATCACTTACGAGCTCGTCCTTTCTTCTCCTGCAGTGTCCTGCATTTCTGGTTCATCTAATTTTGATAGTTTTCGTGACAGGTGGTAGGTGGCCGTACAGTTGCTGTTTTGTGGGGTGCTGTCTCCAGAACTTGTTCAATATTGCTCGCAGCATTCTTGTGTAGTTGCTGTCAAGCTTTTTCTCCATACGTTTTGTTAGTATCCACGTGGTGCATCCGTATGGCAGTATCAATACTACCGCTGCTTGGAAGAAACTGTGCTTCATTTTATCTGTCAGGTCTAACTTCCATACAACCGATAACCGATCAATAGCTGTCCATGCTTTTGCTAGTCACGTGTCGATGTCTCGATTGATGAGATACTGCTGCCAAGGTAGGTGAACTTGTCAACTAGTTTCAGAGCGGAACCGTTTAGTGTGGAGATGTCACCTGTTTGATTGAACTGTATATATTCTGTCTTGTGTGCGTTGACATGGAGGCCAATGCCTGCAGTGGCTCGTTCCGGACTATGTAGCAGGGTTTTGGTTTGTGCGGGTGCATTTGCCAGAAGTGGTATTCATTGGTGTAGTCAGCATCGGTAATTGTTTTAGTGGAGTACCTTCTGCTTCTTTCTTTTGTTAGCTAACAAAAGAAAGAAGCAGAAGGTTCCAATATATATATATATATATATATATATATATATATATATATATATTTATATATATATATATACGGAATCCCCAAAACAAAGAATATATTTTTAAAACATAGCTATAAAAGGATGCTATTACTATGGGCCTATAGAGGAGAAATTTACCAAATGTCAGATATAAGTTACAACTGTCTGAAATGAAACCTTGTTTTAGGTTTGGTTTGATTTCTTTGTTTAATGGCATATCAACCTTTGTAGGTTATTTAATGCCAAAGCCATTCTCCTAGAAGAACAGTGGTGGTACTATTTAACCCATAGCTGGGAGGATAAGGGGGTTCATACCTTTCCCAAGGGCATTTGCCCGAAAGTGAACGTAATAGTGCGACTGGAGTACGAACTCGCGTACTACGATTCCGTAGTCCATCGCTTTAACCATTACACCACGAGGACACCCCCAAAACCTTGTTTTAATTCAAGTACTTCTTGAACATGCACTTGATGGAAACTTGTGAATCCTCAATATATAGATAAGAGATTTATTACATGAATGTGAAAATGTATATGTGTCAATGAAGATATTGAGTCCAGAACAGTATAAAGATGTTTGATTTAGAATAGTATAAAAATATTTCATCAAGAACTGTATAAGGACATTAAGTTTAGAACAGGATAACAAAAATAGATAGGGAAGAGTAAAAAGAAAACAGTATAAAGATGTTAAGTTTAGAAAAGTCTAAATATATTTGGTATAGATATAAAGATATTAGGTTTGGAAACAATATAAATATATTATGTCTGAAATAGTATAAAGATATCAAATCTGGAACAGTATAAATCTATTTGGTCTAAAACAGTATAAAGGTATTAGTTCTGGAAAAACTCCAATGATATAGTAAGTATTTCATTTATCTCCTTCAATTTCCTTACTGACAGTGGAACAGACTTCTGAACCTGTTCAGATAATATGGCTGCATGATAATAAACCAAAAAAAAAAAAAAAGATAGAAATAAAAAACAAAGGTTCTTTTTTTTCTTATAAAAAGATAATGTGTTCTCCGTTTCTAAACGACACCAATGCTGATGCTGATGCCTGCAAAATAATTTATGTTCACTCAGCCGCAGATTGTTTTCTGCCTGACTGCATTTAGATCGTTAGTAGACAGTTATTTGGTGTCACTCACCAATGGTTCTAAAGAGTAAAGTGCATTGAACAAAGTACTTCCTTAGTTATTCAACTGACAATATTTCCTTTTATAGAGGAGATGACTGAAAAACATCTCACCCTCCATAACGACAAAGGGTTGTAGTTTTTTGGTGTTTTTACCTGAAGTTATTATCACGAACAAAACAATGGAAGTATTTTTTCTGTTTTTGGAATCCTCGTTTTCTTCTTTTTCTTTGATACCTTTTGCATAAGTTTTGTTCGATCGTAACACTAATGTTAAGTAATACTTGAACAAAATTGGATGGTCTGATGAATTAAGAAATGTGTCTGATCATTGATGCTTTACAGATTTAAGTAGTATTAGTGTGGTTTCTGGACAAAAATATGTGGATTAATGAGAGTACTTCCCCTGAGAATTTCAAAATTAATGGAAAAAATTGTGATTTTATTGTTGAGGTTCCTTTCAAATGAATATCAAATAAAAATGGCTTCAGTTCAAATTTTATTTTAATGGTAGTCAAAGATTATGGTTGAATCACAGTAAAGACCATTGTAAAAGAAAATTTCACTTGTATTCCTTTGCACCGTAAGAAAAATAAAAAAAAAATTGACAGGTGATACATCAGCTAAATTCATTCAGAAAGATTTGAAATTCTCTTGAGTTCATTAAAAAGGGACAAAAAATTTCATCAAAATCGTTTTCAAAAATATCTCTCAATTGATTTCCAATCCCGAATAATTTTTCTGATTAGAATTTCAGTTATAAAGAAGAAAAAATAAACAATACAAAATAAATTGTATTTCCTAATGATTCCAATTTTACTAATCTTCTATATTTAGAAAATTATCTTAAAATTTTTTTTTTTCCAGAGTTTTCAATATCTAACCTCAAGAAATATAAATATATTAATTAAGTAAAGTAATAATTCTTACATTATTTATTATATCAGAGACAGTATTTTGCAGGGACAGTATTTTGTAGGGACAGTATTTTGCAGGGAACAGCATTAATGTGAATATGACATCTTGCATTCTGACACCGATAGATTGTTGAATCCTTGCAACTTTTGAGGAAAAAAAGCAGATATTTATAAAGTAATGAGTAAAAGCAAAGAACAAACTACATAAAAAATCTTTCCGTATCGTATATACTGTCCTATTTCTGAAAAATTTTGAATTCAAACCTGTTTAACTCTCTTTAAAAAACTGACCTTGTGTCTCATCCTACTTACATGCTTGGGTCGGGTAAATTCATTCTGTTAGAAGATTATTATATTTTTCATCAAAAGTTAAAAAGACAAAAAATCTTAAAAGAATTTATCATAATGTGGTATAATCAAAATATCTAACTATTTTCTGGTATATCTTGTTCAACAACAATTCGTATAAAAAATATTGCTTTTTTCCCATTCAAAGTTTCTGATGATGAAAGTGACAATGAACATGCTTCATTTTTATATCTAATTATTTTTCTCACAAGAAATTTAAGATAAGACATAAAGATGTTGGATTTAAAAATGTTAAAACAGTGAAATTATCTAAAACATGGAAGGTACATTCTAAAAGAGAGTAAAATTAATGTACATACCAAAATCCTCTCATGAACGGTCACCAAATTAGGTTTATTTTTCGACATAGTCCCCCTTGTTGTTCATGCATTCCTTCCATTGGTGTTAGGTGTTTGGATGCCATTAGTAAAAAAGTCAACAACAGAAAAAGTAAGCATGATCACCTCTAGTACAAACTCGATTGTCACAGATATAATTATCAGAAGAGAAGTGACTGAAACAAAGGGCCCCCTTTTTAGCATTACTACTGCATAGTTTGGAACGAGCTGCAGCAGGCATTGGCCTCCATGTCAATGCGCACAAAACTGAATATATGTGTTACAACCAAACGGGCAACATTACCACTCTAGACGGAGCCTCTCTGAGGCTAGTGGACAAATTCACCTACCTAGGAAGTAGCGTCTCATCAACAGAAAACGACATCGACACACGGCTGACGAAAGCATGGACAGCTATAGATAGGCTCTCAATAATATGGAAATCAGACCTGACCGATGAAATGAAGCGCAGTTTCTTCCAGGCAGCAGTTGTATTGATACTGCTATATGGTTGCACTACATGGAAGCTAACCAAACGGCTGGAAAAGAAACTTGACGGCAACTACACAAGAATGTTGAGAGCAATATTGAACAAGTCCTGGCGACAACACCCAACGAGACGCCAACTGTACGGCCACCTGCCTCCCATCATGAAAACTGTACAGGTCAGACGAGCCAGACACGCCGGACACTGCTGGAGAAGCAAAGACGAGCTCGTAAGTGACGAACTACTATGGACCCCCACATATGGCCAAGCAAAAGCAGGACGACCAGCCCGAACTTACATACAGCAGCTATGTGAGGACACAGGATGTAACCCAGAAGACCTGCCGGAGGTGATGAACGATAGGGAAAAGTGGCGAGAGATGGTCAAGGATATCCGTGCTGGCGGCACGACTTGGTGATGATGATGAAATCATTTCTAATACTATGCACATGCTTTTTAAAGCAATGTTTATTAATGATTAGTAGGGGAAAGTGAATTCATGCCTTCCCTAGGGGAATTATGTGCCTTGTCGATGAAGATTAGAATATGTTGAATATATGTAATCCCCCCCTACCACAAGTCGGATGCAACACAATTTTCAAGTTGTGTATAACAGGTTTGAATTCAGAGTTTTCCTTCTCATAGTAAGGTTAAAGAGCCCAGTCTGCCCGACAATTTTACTCAGAGCTGAAAAGAGAATAGTTGGATGCATAACTTTCCCAAAGGTTTTCGCGCTATGTGAAATGTAAACAGTCTCGTCCAGGTTTTGAACTCGGGTATCCTTGTCCATCTCCTACGTCCACTGCAGTGAGTTAAGACCCCCACCACGTAAAAGAGCGGTGTCCTGAGAATTAAACTAAACTGAATATAGTGATAAGGCTTCAGTTTTGGAAATCAGAGAAATGAGGAATACCACTTCATTGACATTACTCCCAGCTCCACTCTGACCCAGAGTGATGTTACTTTTTAAAATCCCATCTCTGAATCAAACAGATCTATTAGAAACGTATTTGTCTTAGATGATAGAATTTGATATCATATTTACATTAGACAGGAATAATTGATATCATCTGCAAAAACCTTTAGAAACTACACAAATCTGGACAATCTGTGAACCCATAGGTTTCCCATTATAGGAATGGTTCATGATGATATTGATGCTTCTATTTAGGAATAAGTGAATGATTTTAAATTGCATTTTATTGGTATTTTACTGAGAATTTCGATTGTTAAAAAATGACATTCAGCATAAATGCAAACAAAATTATTATACAGATGAAATATGGACTAAAAATTGTTTCATTCTTTTAGGTAGAATATTTTAAGTGTATTGCTCTAATAAAAATTTCAATTTTTAGTTGTGTTTTTTGCTGGTAAATGGTCTTTTATATATATATATATATATATATATATATATATATATATATATATATATATATATAAGCATGTTTGATTAAATAATCACGACACATTTTGTCTATATAATTTTATTAAGATCCTTTCAAGTTTCCTGATAAGTGTCTTGGTTTCAGGTTGGAATAGGGGGATGAATTTATCAAACTTGAAAGGATCTTAATTAAATTATATAGACCAAATGTATCTTTATTATTTAATCGAACATGCTTAGATGAAAGACTGCTGCCAAACTACACACACACACACACACACACACACACACACATATATAAAGGGTTAATCAATAGATTGGTTGAATATTCCCTATACAGTACGTAATAAGAGGCACTGTTTACAGTCGTACTTTTTTCAAGTAAATCAACATTAATGAGTCTTTTTCATTTCCCAAAAGACTGTCAGCAGGACCTTCTTTACTGACCCGTGAGCCTTGAACTATTTCTTTATCAGAGAGTCACAGTTTTTCCACAATATGGGCTGTTGGTTGGGTTTTATGGCATATCAACATTTGTAGGTCATTTAATGCCAAATTCTGTTAATATATATATATACTAATCTAATATCTACCAGCATTCACGGTTACCAGAAAAAAAGAAAAAAAACCCGTCAGGAACAAGAGATAAAAATATCTCGAATCACTGCTCGGGGGAAAAAGAAAAAAATATTATAGGACAAAAAGAAAGAAAAGGCCAACCCCGTCACACCACTTGAAAAAAATCAAGATATATGCAGTGAGTTGGTCAAAAGAAAACTAAAACCCTCTGTAAACACTGCAATGCTACAATTACAAAAGTGCTCAACATAAGTGGAGCCAATTATAAAATTAACTTAAATCGTGAATCAGAAATCTCCTACTAAAGTTTCACCTTAACGGATCATCAGGAAGTCTAATCCCGACCAATGCTAAAGGAAAAAACGCCGTTTTTTATATTCACCAAAAACCCACCAAGCTTAGAATTTACATAACATAAGAAACAAATAAAAAGATCAAAAAACCTTACTTTAAAAAATATATATATATATATATATATATACACGTTCAGCCTAAGATTTCTAGATTAATACATTGTTGATAAAATTTTAGATAAGCAGGATTTCATTTGTTTGAACAGGATTAACTGGTTTCAATTCATCATATTTTTTGTACAACCTTGTCTCTCTCAAGAAGGACTTTCGTTTAGTTTGGTTTTATGGCATATCAACCATTTTAGGTTATTTAATGCCATATTCATTTTTATACATGTAAACAGTTGTATTTCAAACAGTACAGTTTAATATAAGCACAGTTTTTGTTTACACTCATTAAAATGTAAAAACTGTTCTATTTCAAACAATTGAGTTTAACATAATTACATGCAGTTTGAATGTCAAAAGTAGTTCTTCATAAGTTTGTTTGGTTTTATATCATATTTTCAAACAATTCACTTTAGCCGCCTGAATCGACTGTTTAATTGTCAAAAACATTTCTATTTCAAGTGGTTCAGTTTAGTCAAACAGCTCTAATTCAACCAATTTCTGTTTAGCATAAGTATAGATTTTGTTTACACACAGTTGAATGTCAAAACAGTTCTATTACAAGCAATTCAGTTTTGTATAAGTATGCAGTTTACATGTCAAAACAGTTCTATTTCAAGCAGTTCAGTATAGCATTATGCAGTTTAAATATCAAAACAGTTTTATTTCAAGTTATTCAGTTTAGCATAAGTATGCATTTTAGTTCTATTTGAGCCAGATAGGACACTATCAGGTGCTCCACTCCAAGCCAGAGTGGATCTGGGAGTGATGGTAATGAAGGGGTGCACCGCATTCCCCAAAGCTTCAAGATTACAGGAACCTCTCCATCAGAGTGTCAAGTGTCATATCCAGGACACTCATTGGTGGGGAGAGTCTTACCCCTCTACAAAGGTGCAGTCAGTGTATTCTACAGCCCCAACTGACTGGGCAAAGAATCGACTGTCTTTTTGACTTCAGCTCATAGTGTTAAACACAAACTTAGCCCATTTGTGAACATTGAAGGGGTTAAAACATGCTGTTTAATTTGCTGTCATTTCAAATAGATCTGAAACAAATATTTCCTTGG
>OY757931.1:83316271-83341271 GCA_963585895.1 Sepioteuthis lessoniana | reverse complement strand
TAATATTCAACCCATAGATAGGACTCTATCAGGTGTTATTACTCTGGGCCGGAGTGGGCCTGAGAGCAATGGCAATGAAGGCATACTCAGTATTCCTGGAGCATCATCTTCAGATAGCTTAATGTCATGTTGAGGACATTCGTTTGGAGTGGTGTCTTACTTCTATTTAAAGATACAGTCAGTGTATTATACTGTCCCATTTGACTGGAATACAAATTTAGAACATGTTGACAGTCTCCTCTATAGTGGACTAAGACTCTCTGCTAAAAAAGATGTGGACATGACACAAAAATGGATCTGTTTGTGAGGCTTTTGGGCGTCTGGGAGTGGGGAGTATCACTTTTATTGCAGTTACTCTTAAAATCTATTCTGACCCAGAGTAGTAGTATCTGTTGGGTTCCATACCTGGGACAAATAGATCTGCATGCAAATTATTTGTATTAGATAGGAATACTTGATATCATATAACTGTGTACAAAATCTCTTACAAAGCTGCACAAAAAATGTAGATATAAATATTTGTGATTTTCTATGGACATAACATAACCCTAGATGAGTTGAGATGCTGTTAAAATCAATGAATCAATAAATCCTGAATCCATGATTAATGTATCTCCTGTAAAATATTTGATATTTGTTTGAATATAATAATAATAATAATTGAATATAGGAACGGCCAATTTTTCTGTTCAAATAGAAAGAAAAGAGGCAATAATTTTAGAATCTAAATTTGTAAATGGACACACATTTTGAATAGAAAATCCATCAATGGAATTGGTGAGTCAAAATAATTCTGATGTTTTCCTGGTGATATCTAGGCAAATGAAGCTGATTCAATGATATTATTTGGTCCCAATTCCAGTCATCTTTATTTGAATCTCTTTCCTTTATCCTTTTGATAAGAAATAAAAGAAGTGGACAAATAAAGTGACATCACTGCTATCAATGTTGAAGTTGGTTCCAGGAAAGTTGGTTGAGGTGTTTGTGTAACATGACCGATGTGACATCACGTTCAGGTGATGGTTGGTCAAAAGAAAGTGATACATGCAAATGAAATGAGAATAAAAGAGAGAGGCAAACACAGCCGAAAAACTAAAAGAACATCATAAAAGAGAGCCTTTCTATCAAATTAATTAGATGATGAATAAAGAACTGTGTTTTACTAAAGTAGTGGTTATTTAACCAAAGAAAAACATATGTATATAGAGTGACATCCACAGAATAACAGTATCATTGCTGGGATCGAAACCTGGCTGACTCAAACACCAATCCAAGCTTCTACCACACAGTTATGGGAAAATCGGCATAAGCAAAGAAATTTTAAATGCTTATGTATCATATATATATATATGTTTGAAATCCATCTGATGAGCTTGAAAAACCGAAATAGATTTATTATGGAATACTATTTCTAATTTCCTTGTATTCTAACCATATATATATATATATATATATATATATATATATATATATATATATAAGGGTTGTTCCAAAACTTCCAAGCCTCACCCAGATTTTAGATTTATCACATGCCTCTTATCTTTGTACGAGTCTCACAAGAGCAGAAATTTAGAGAAATCTGAATTAGTTTTTTTTTGTGCTTTAAGAAGTGCATTTGTCACAACAAAAATATTCAGCTTTGAGTCTTCTTTTTTGGTAATGCTTGGAACTTTTTGATTGACTCTCAATTATATATCTACACATGGATTCATGTAAATACATAAATATGGGTCAATACACACACACACACACACACACACACACACACACACACACACACACACACACACACACACACACATGTATATATAATTAAGTTTTAATCTTATATATATATATATATATATACACAAATAATTATGATTAAATTTCAATCAATGAAATCTTTACAGTCCTCTATGTTCAATCATGAAGATCAATATCCTAATATATTACAAGCATGAAATAATATGGTAAAGTTTGTGTTCACAGTGAAGGGTTCCCAAAGGCTATATTTTCATGAGCTACTACACCAAGGAGTAGAGAAGGATGCTACGTCTTTTCCCTGGATTGCTCCACTTTACCCTTGATCGCTACCTTATAATACTGAGTGTTAAGCAAGGAGGCATCAAGTACCATTTTGAGTCTTTGGTATGACTCAACCTGGGATTGAACTCAGGTATCCCAGGCTTTTGGCCTAACTGATGACTCACTTTCCTGTTGTCCATCCTCAAGTGGGCATGTCTGATCTCGTTAAATTAAAATGAACAAATATATGATATTTTGCAACCTGTCTTAATATGTCAACCATGTAATACCTAATTAACACAAAAAAGGTATGAAGAAAGAGTACATGTCTGTTCAGTTGAATCTAACAAAATCCGATGTGTTGAATACTATTTCACCTTAGGATCAACAATGTGAAATTCTGAGTCATGAGTTTTTATCCAGTTTTATTATCTTATTCTATACTTAAAATATATTGTTTATATATATGTGTGTGTGTGTGTGTGTGTGTATATATATATATATATATATTAAAATATATGTATATTTTAAAATCTTCAGATCCTGTTAAAAACGTGGATTTAAAACAAATAAAAGTGTATTTCATACAGAAACATTTTCTTCAAGTTACTCTTAGTTGTATTAAGTATACTCAATCATCAGACGCATAATATGATTCCATATATATATATATATATATATATATATATATATATATGCATACACACATGAATATGGTTGTGTGTAAAGCTTAAAGTATATTTTGTCTATCATTGTAAAGGATTTGATAAAACATTTGTCCCTTTGCTCGTATATCTGTATATGTGTATGTTTATGGATATGTTCTGAAAAATACTTCAATTTAATTTATATTGATTCAATTCAGAAATCTGTGTGCGTATATGAATGTACTTATTTGACTCTATTTCTTTGTTATGTACTTTTGTGTTTGTATGCATGTGTGTTTGTGGCATTAAATAGAAAACTGAATTTTTAAATCTTTTCCTGCTATTTATTGAAATTAAATAATTTTTAAAGTACATTTATATTTTTAGAAAGGATTTTGAAAAAAAAATAAGACAAAAATTGGTGCCACAAAATTTTGCCGAAAGCATCAGTTTTGTTTTACGATTGGCCGACAAAATTAAACATTTTCTTTCACCATTGACAAAAAGAAAGCAACATAAAAAATATTTCATTAAATTATGAAGAAGAAAAAAATCAGAAAAAAATAAAATCTATTCTTATTTCATCACAAGATTCCAATAATGCTTTTTTAATTATGATTTTTGCAGATACTTAGAATTAAATAATAATAATAATAATAATAATAAGAAGAAGAAGAAGAAGAAGAAGAAGAAGAAGAAGAAGATATCAATAATATCCTTCCACTAGATCACAGAGTTAAAATAAATGAAAGTAAAAAAATCTACATAAATATTTGGATTTTGCTAGGGAGATGAAATAGTTTTGGAACACAAAACTGGCAGTGATATCAAGCATAACTGGAGCCCTTGGAGTGATCCCAAAGAATCTGGTAAAAAATGTAAAGGATGAGGATATCCAAAGAAGAAATGAGACCATCTGTTATGGTACCCAACCTGCGGACTGTAATGAACTCTTCCTGTCGCTATTAATAAGTAAGTAAAGTTGGCGACCATGGTCGAGGGTAACCCGAAGGCTCCCTTTTCGATAGCTACTACACCAATGTGTAGGGGAGGGCGCTACTCCTTCCCTGGATTGCTCTACTTTACCCTTGATCCGTACCTTATAATGCTGAGTGTTAAGCAAGGAGGCATCAAGTACCATTTTTTGAGTCTTTGGTATGACTCGACCTGGGATTGAACCCAGGTCTCCTGGGCCATTGGCGAACACTCGCAGTGTTAAGTTTATTCCAGCCTAACACTTTGGCAGTCAGACTGATGTTCCATACCTTTCTATCAATGTTGTATTATACTTTCGTTAATATACTTTGTTCCATGTAAACCCGAATTCGTGTCTTTCTTCCAGACCCTTTACTGGTCCACAACACCATCCAGACCACAGCACTTCTGAGTTAGGTTTGAATACTTTGAAGAAATTTGAGTAGACTTGCTGTCACTCAGAATTCAGTGAAAACAATCAGTTACCAGTGATGTAAAAAATTTACAAGGAGTAAGATGAAGTAAAAAGAGATAAATACGTAGATATTACAAAAGAGTTGAAAGAATTTAGAAAATAAAAATGATATCAATTGTAGTTCTGGTGGCCACCACACACACACACACACACACACATATATATATATATATATATATATATTGCCTATGGAATGGTCCCTGAAAGCCTATAAAAGAAAATGGAGGAACTGGAAAAACAGAGATGAATTGAGATCTATTCAGACCACACCACAGCTAGAATTCTTACAATACTGTTTGTAGAGACATAGAATATGCTTACTGCATCTATGCAAGGGGTAAGACCCCCCCATGAATGTCCTGGATAAGACCCTAAACTATCTGATGATGAGGCTCTAATCAGGGAGTACTGGGGAATGTGGAGTACCCCTTCATTGCCATTGCTTCTGAGTGTGACCTGGAATGGGAGCACCTGACAGAGTCCTATCTATGGGTCAAACATATGAATTTTCTTAAACTGAATTGCTAGAAATAGAACTGTTTGATCATTTAATTGTGTATAAACAAATGATTGATGTCTACTGGAATTGTTAATAATACATTGTAATATTTGGAACCATTAAACTGTGAGTAAATGAATGAGTAATGTTGAACAGAATTATTTGTGTTAAATAGATACATTTGAAATTCTATAACTGTGTGCCTAAATTGATTTATTAGTTCTAAGTAGCAATACTTAGAACCATTTGATTGTGTGCCAATGAATGAATAGTGTTGAGTAGAATAATTAGTGTTAAATAACAATAATTGTTACCACTTCACTGTCTGCAAATAAATGATTAATATCAAATAGAATTCTTTGTATTTGATAGCAATAGTCGAAACCACTATCTCTGTAGAACAAAGACCAGTACAAGTGTGCAAACAAATTAGTTCTAACTCATTTAAAAATGGAATTACCAACAAACTATTCACTTACTAATCATATGTATATCCATTTAAATGCGTGCAAACAAATGATCGATGTCAAATTATTACTGTTACATAGCCATACCCGAAACCGTTTGACAGTGAGCCAACTAATGATTAACTGTAAACAGAATTATTCATATTGGATAGAAATACTTGAAATCATTTAAACTGTGTAAAAAAAAAATGAGCTCAGACTAGTTTAAAAATGTTATCAACAAAATATGTTGCCCAGTCAGCTGGGGCTGTAGAATACACCAACTACACCAACTACAGATTGCCCCAATGAGTGTCCTGATATGACACTAAACAATTTGATAGTGAGGTTCCAGTGATGCTTGGGCTTTCGAGAATGTAGAGCACTCCTTGATTGCCATCGCTCCCAGGTTCCTTCTGGTCTGGAGTGGTAGCACCTGATAAGACCCTATCAGTGGGTCAAATAGAACTAAGCTGCATACTCATGCTAAACTGAATTGTTTAGAATAGAACTGTTTTGACTTTTAACTGTGTGTGGACAAAAACTATACTTATACTAAACTGAATTGTTTGAATTAGAACTGTTTGACAAAACTGAATAGCTTGAAATAGAAATGTTTTTGACATTTAAACTATGTACTCTTGCTAAACTGAATTGTTTGAAATAGAATTGATTATTTGTATAAAAATGGATTTGGTATTAAATAACCTACAAAGGTTGATATGCCATAAAACACAACCAACCAACCAACCAACCAACCAACCAAAATGTGTTTACAAATCATGTATATTTAATATATATATGTATGAACTGGGTTTGGCATTAAATAACTTATTATGCTTTAAAATCCTGCCAAACCAAAACCATATTTAGGAGAGTCCTGGAGATCAGAGGAGAATTGCTGTCATTTAATCTTCTGTCCACAAAAAATTTATAAAGAGTAAAATGTTAAAAATAAATACAATATGTAAAACTTATATTATTTATAAATGTTTGTGTCCATTCGAAAAGTTTATCTTCAATACAAATTATACAAAATAATTCTTATATTATGGGCAAAACTAACATCCTTTCTTGTAGATTAACATGTCAATTATCAAATTTTAGCAGTTTTTCTACATACATCAGTCAACATATCACAAGACCATAATATGCCCATAAATATGGGCAACTATTCATAGATAACGCAAATATTTTACCAGGCACTAATTGCAAATAAGACTCCAAATACTCAAAGCTATTATTATGAAGATGAAACAACTTACATCAAATAAAATATCTCATCCCCCACTCAGGATCCCCTGGCGGGGAATTGATCCATTGGATGATTTGTTGCTTAATTGGGTTCCTCCTACTGAAATATGCTACCTGGGGTGCTAACCCAGATAGCTCCGATCGCCGTCTTCCCGAGCTACCAACTGTCTCTCAAGTCATCGGCAGAACTGTTCTCTGGTCATCATTTAGTCTCTTCCAAAGGTCACTGAAAATTTCAGAGTTTCATTTCAAGTAATACACCCTCAGATGCCCCTGACCACATCGTTGGTGATCTTCTTCCCAAGATCATTAGGTGTTTCAATATCATACACCCCTTCACGAGGGGGTAACCCAGCTAGTTTTGATCAGCCACCAGCTTGTGGTCAGGAACCTGAAAGCAGCAAAAAAATCTCTAAAAAATAAAAATCCATACAAAGTAGCACCTGCATCTCTGGGCAATTCCTCTCCCATAAAAATGGTGGGAACCAAGCAAATGGTTTTCCTCCTAACAGAGAAAGAGATTGCCTGGAGTTGCACCTCAATGCTCAGAATAGATAACTATGGATATGTGTGTCTGTGTGTGTGTGTGTGTGTGTGTGTGTGTGTGTGTGTGTGTGTGTGTGTGTGTGTATAAGCCACACATATATATCAATGTGTGAGTATATGTGTTTGTAATC
Organism: Sepioteuthis lessoniana; assembly: GCA_963585895.1. Lineage (NCBI taxonomy): Eukaryota > Metazoa > Mollusca > Cephalopoda > Myopsida > Loliginidae > Sepioteuthis > Sepioteuthis lessoniana. The sequence continues at coordinate 83,334,291 of OY757931.1, read as the reverse complement.
CTACCCTCCTCATATATATATATATATATATGTATATGTACTATTCATGATAGCATGTACACAGGATGATTGTGTAGGTCAAAAGCTGATGGTCACCAAGTACTGCTGTATTTACACTGTTAATCCTCATGAGTTGTGGCCATTAGATGTTTTCCACTGGGAAAGGACAATCTTACCCAGGAGTTCAATGGTAGCCTTATAGTTATCACTATGTGATGAATGAGGCAGTTTAATAAATTTCTTTTCCCAATATACTTCTTGTAGAAGTTGTTTATTCATAATTACATTGGTAGTAGGTCAATAAAATCCTCAAAATGGCTTTTAAATTCATTTTTCCACAATGTTTAAGCACACACAAGAATAATACTAGGAAGAAAGAGATGCAAGTTAAGGAACTTGCTATTGGACTGGAATTACCTAGATAACCTCTTACTGTACTTTTATCCCTGGAAGTAAAAGCCAAGGTGACCATATAAGAATTAGATATCATCCTGAATGCTGATGATGGCATGAAAAAGTTCTACAAAAAAACGTGTCATACTTTTCTGGGAAGATGCAAACAAATCAGCCTTTATGGCATACAAGTCTTTTGAGAATTGCAGAAGATAGACTGATGCATCAATGCTTTCACATAAACTTTGGGAATCATATCATGAAATTAAACAACAAGATACTTTTGCCAGAAACAGTAGTCATCTGTTGGGTAGTAAAGAGTACTCATCTATCTTTAGAGAATGAGAGGCTGGTCAAAGCAACAATCAGAGAGCTGACACAGTCTACCATTATAATATACTGACTTTGCTGGTGACGGAGTGCCATAGATGAACTAAGCAGATTCAATGCAATGAAAGATAACATCAAACAAAATGGTTTCCTGGGAAAGATAAAAAATAAAGGAGGATAGCAAGAAATATAACTTATTAGCTGTGGATAGAGTGACAGATATTTCCATTCACAGATAAGATCAATAAATTAGTGTAAAAAAAAAATGTAAGTAAGTTTCAATAACCAACGATGAACAGAAAATATGTGGGTGAAGAGGCATGTTCATATTTCCACGTGGGAGTTAAAAGATAATATAAGGTGTGTAATTTTTGACTGAGAGAGAGGCCTGCTGGTCACTCAAGCAAACCTGTCAGCTCTACCATGTGTGTTCTCTGGCTGTCACTCTAATACACACAAAGGGTCCCCGCCAAAGAAGAAAGACATGGGCAAACTCTCTCTGACTGTATTTCTACTTCACAAAAACGTTACCGTCAAAGAATAAAAATATAAATTATATTTTTATATATCTACATGGTCTTTGTTGTTTGTCCAGCAGTACAATATACAACACCATGTCCAGACAATTTAAAAAAATTATGCACCAATAGTATTCCAATGCTTCATCATTCAACACTCCACAAGGTGTGGTGAAGAATGAAATGGATATTACATATGATGAAAAAACCTGGCAAAATCTTGTGAGATATTTTATTGTTACTTTCCTAAACAATATCCTCGTTTTTCTGGATGGTGAGATAGGGACACCTGTTGCAGGAGGGGATGGAACAAAAATTTTCCATGCTCCACAGACAACTCAAACCCACTTGGAACTGAAGGCAACATCACCTAATGCTTTACATGCAGATACAAATTCCATTGTTCCTAAGCTTTGAAAATGAACCTAACACCTAAAAAAAGGGTTGATGAATCTCCAAAAGTACCAATTTCTAAAGATAATGACATTGATAGAGATTTGGAAACCCTAAACAACAATGTTGTTAGACCACTTAAATCAAATTCCTTTCCATAGAAAATTGAGTTTGCTAAACCAGGACAAACAATAAAATGTAAACTTGCCAATGACACAGATTCAGAATGGAGAAAACTGAATGTGTAACATATTGACCCCCGGCCGAGCTGTCAAATAAGAGATGCACCAGTGTAAATAGCAGGTGCATCTGGTCAAAGATATTAGGGTATAACCTTGACTGTGGATGGGTTGAATTGGGTGCAGATGTGACACCCACAAGAAGCAGGTGGTCAACAAACAATTTTATAACTCGGTGCCACAGACAGGTTCAGTTAGTTGGAGATAAGATGCTGTAGTGAGAACCAGGACCCAGCAAAAGGCTATGGGCCCTCAGGACCTCCGATTGAGCAGCCCAGCAGAACGAGAAAGAAGTGCTGCTAAAGACAGAGGAATTTGGGGTCAATATGTTGCAGTTTGTTTAGTCTCCAACTCACCTCTCACACATAACCCTTTCGCAACCCTTTTGAATAAAGTGTGAGAGGTATATTTTTCTAAAGAAGTGTGTTCGTTCATCATTATTGTTGATTTTGCTTCCGCATGTATATGTGTATAGTTGTATATGTATCATGGTTGTGGAGCATGCAACAAATGTCATAAGAAGAGAAGGCAAAACAACATGCAGCAATAAGTATTTGATGAATTTGGTTATCAACGAAAGGTGATTATTTTTGGCTGGATGTTGAGCATCAGGTTTCAGAGTAACAAACAAGTGAGTTTGAACAAACAAAATAGGAACACACTTCTTGTGACAAAGGAATTATTATGGTTTCCACTTGAAATGGTGACCTGTGTAGAAACAAGAAAGAAGTGACTTCAAAATTGGGTAAAAAATAAGTCTACATTCAAGTACCTGACTAACATCAATCCAAAATTTTCATTAGTTGGATTAACACTGATAAAAGTTTCAAGGGCCAACAAACCTGTAAAAGTAGACCTGTTGCAAAAGGATTTCAGAAGAGAGATTTTTGCAACATACGGAATGATTTTCCTACATGCTCTAAAGGAGCTTTATGCATAACATTGGCAATAATGGCACAAACAAACCACTGGATGTGTAAATCAATGGACATAAAGACAACATTCCCTCAGAGTAAGGGGTTAGACTGGTTGGTTCAAATCTTCTTAAAGAGGTTAATGTACCTCCAAGTTATATTTGGAAATTCTCAGAATTTGTATAAGGCTTGACTGATTCTTCTTGATCCTAATACTCAGGAAATAGTTTATGAAGTCAGCAGAAATAACTTTAAAATATGATCATAGAATATTTAGATTTTGGAAACAAACTTGAGAGTAAAATTGCTTCTAATGTTGATAAATAGTTGCTTTGCAGGGCCAGAGACCTCTCGGAACAGAGCTATAAACAGGTCTAGTCATGTATTTGCTATTAAATCAGAAGAAATTGCGAAGTTCCAATTCATTAGATTAGGCATTTAAAAGAATGATGCAAATATTGAACCTGGACAGAATGAATATGTAAAGATATTAGAATATATTCCAGTAGAAGTTTGCAGAAACATGAAAGATACAAAATAGGCATCAGAAATTACTGAAACCTGGCAAATTATTGGTCAACTTAACTCACTAGTGACCCAAACCAGACCTGATTTAAGTTATATCGTTAATGCATAAAGCTTTAGTATTTAAGCAAGAAAAAGTAAAATGCATAAAACAAGTCAAGTTGTTAAGAAAGCCAAAAAAAAAAATCGAAAAATACCTGAGAGATATTCCAGACTTGAAAAACTTTGAGCATTTAAAAATTGTTGTATATAGTGATATTTCTTTTACTAATTTAACAGAAAAGGGATCCCAAAGAGGCTATATATGCTTTTTGGTAGGAAGTAACAGTAAATATATACCCATTGCCAGGCAATCCAATCATATAAGAAGATTTGTCAAAAGAACTCTGGTTGATGAAACATTAGCCATGGTTAACATATTAGAAATTTGTTGATTCTACCAACAACTATGAGTGGAACAACTGCAGTTAAAAGATGAAACTGAGAACATTAAGATCAGATGCAAAACAGACAACACTTTACTCTATGACTCGGTATATTCATCAATACAAATTTTAAATAAGAGACTTCACATTGAGATGCCCATTTGGAGAGAAATGATTGACAAAAAAGAATTTGCTGAGATCTTTTGGGTACCAACTAATGCACAAATTACAAATTCCTAAACACAGTAAAAAGAATACTATAATTTTAAATCCTTGGTTTTATATCAGAGCCAAAGGAATCCTCAAGATAATGAATTACATTCTTCAATTTTTTTTTCCGAAAAACATATGATACTCATCTAAAAGGAAAGAAAAAAGTGGGAAGAATTGTTAATCTTTACTAGTTGCACTGTTTGGATGCTCTCCCAAAGGAAGGAATGATCTTATCCGGTAGGTTCAATGGTAATCATAGAGTTATCACCATCCAGTGAATGAGGTCGTATAATTATTTCCTTTTACTGAAATACTTCTTGTTAGAGTTTCTTTATTTGCATTTACATATACTGTCCAAATTCTATCACAGATATTGCACACTCTTTATTTACAAATATAGAAAAACAGATTTTCAATATATATATATGTATATATATATATTAAACTCCCTATGTGCATAATTCTAATTTCTATACAGCCCAATAATCAATATGGATATTACGACATTACTAATCCTGATAGACATATTTGTTTGTGAAGTAATTCTAAGATTATTTTACACAACACATGCATGCACATACAAATATATATATATATATATATATATGCATGTATTTATAAATGTGTATCAATATAAAGAATATATTAATCATCATAAGGGTTTTTTGTCAAAAATACCACATGGTCATGAAATGGTCCGTAAGTTGATCTCAAATGCCAGAAAAAAACAAAACAAATTCAGCTTTCTCTTATTGTTCCAGAAATATGGCCTCCTGCCAGACAAATTTCAGATTCACAAACACTTACCTTTGTGAATATTGTTTTTTGTTTTTACAATTTTTCGAATATACATTCCAGGTATCATTTGGTACAGGGAAGGGCAAATGGCAGAGAGAAATTTCAAAGATAACCTTATCTTATTTTGTAATTTCTTCCAAGGAATTTGCCAAAATTTTATCAATAAAGAAGAAATGATAAAAACAATATTCTGTCTGAAAAAAAAAAAAAGATTAAACACAAAACTAAATTAAAAACACAAAGACTGCCAGTTTATAATTCTATTTTAAATCTTGAAAGAATTTGCACAGATGTTTTTTAAGGATTTTTTAAAGAAGTTTTTTTTCTTATCATCTGCTAGTTTTGAATATTGTACTTTTGGTGTGAAAATTTGTTTAAAAAAATGTTACCGAAAATTAAATAAAATTAAGACCAAAAAGGAAAAATGCCAAAAACGTTTCTTTTTTTTTCTTTCTATTCATAGAAACTATATCAAGTCTTTTTTTGCAACTTTGTTGTTTGAAACATTTTATCTTGATTAGAATATTGTTGACTTATTATAAGCATTTATCTTATTTACCTGCTCCAAAAAAAAAAAAATCATAAAACATTAAACAATTTTGCAAACTGTTTAGAAGTGATGCATCCATTGAGAAAAACTAAAATAAAATTATGAGTTTGAGTTTCATTTGAAGAGAAAAAAAATCAGTTTCTTCTGTGTAAAAAGCAAATTATAAGAAAAAGAGAAAGAAATAATACAAGTTTGAATAAATAAAGTGAATTGTATTGAAATAGTTAAAGTTTACAAAAGTTACTGACTTAGATTCTATTCATAAGTTTCTAGGTAAATTTAGTATCTATCTATCTATCTATCTATCTAGGTTTCTGCTTTCATATCAGATACCATTTTGCCGGACTGCCATTCAGCAGCCATCAGTGACATGGCCAAGCAAATAAGGTGCTATCTGAGAGCAAGTTCAACTTCAACTGTCATACCATAGGACTATTTTTCATGTTGATGGAGCATTATAATGCAGACTCTTGTTCATCACTGACAAAAATGCACAACAAATGCAGTTGACTACATACAAAAATTGTTTTGTTGTAGAAGACGTCATTTATCCAACAGTTTTATTGGGCTTCCAGAATCAATTTTTAAAGAAATAAATTGGTTGCTTTCTTTTTGGAGCATCTTTTCTTTAATGGTTAGTTTATGTTTGGAAAATTTTTATCAACAAAATTCAATTTTTTCTGTTAATAGTCATCATTGCTCCCTCATCCACTCTTACTTGGAGTAGTAGTGTTTATATCAAATCTATTGATCAGAAAGGCTTGTTTGAAATAATATTCAAAAGGATTATGAACATCTTTCATATATTGGCTTTTGAACATTAACATTACAATGCAGTATGAATTATTAACCCGTTTAAAACAGATTTAGGCATATAATAACTCAACGAGGGTTGACACGCTTTATACCCAACCAACCAACCAACCAACCACTGAAGGTGTGTGTGTGTGTGTGTGTGTGTGTGTATGTGTATGAATGTATTAACCCAGACCATCTGCCACTGGCAAGATGCAACAATCAAGGAAATTTAAGATGGCAAAATTGACATGAATGAATTGTAAAGGAAAAATAGATTATATATATATATATATACATGGATCATTAAATAAGTTTCCAGACTTTTTTTTGTATGGGCACTTTTATTGATAGTACACAAATTAAACTCTAGTCCCCTTTGAAGTAATCTCCTCCGGCTGCAATGCACTTGTTGTACCATTTCAACAACTTGTGGAAGACCCCATGGAAGTCCTCTTGTGTGAGCGCGTCAATGATCTTTGTCACAGCCTCTTTCATCTCCTCAATTGTCTCATAACAACAGCTTCTGAGCTTAGGGAATAACCAAAAGTCACAGGGAGCAAGGTCTTTACTATAGGGAGGTTGAGGAACTTTTTTGATGCCCATCTTGGTCAAATAGTCTGTGATAAGGATGGAGTTGTGGACTGGTGCATTGTCCCGGTGGAAATGCCACTTACCCGATTTGAAGAGTGCTGGCCTCTTCTGACGGAATCTCTTCCTGAACTCCCTTAAAACTTCAACATAGTAATCCTAACCCTAACACTAACTGTTTGGCCAATCAACTCTGGTGTATTGACTTCCTTACTCCTCCCACACCTCTCATCATCCCTCACAGACTCCCTGCCTTCCTTGAATCTCTTTTGCCACTCAAAAACTGATGCTCGATTCATTCAAGATGGTCCAAAAGTGGTCTGAAGTATTCCATGCGTTTCTGTGGCATTTTTTCCAAGTTTAAAACAGAATTTTATTGCATATCATTCTTCTAAAGTGTTCTCATGTCCAGATTGCATTTTTGAAATTCACCAGCTGTGACAATCAGGCTTTAGTAGGGTATATTCCAATTGCTGCTGTAGCTGTTTATTTGAACCCGAAATCATAAAAATTGGTCAGTCATCTCATAAGATGTATAGCAATAACATACTGAATTTTCAAGAGTCTCTGACAATTTTAAATGCCTGAACAAAAAAAGTCTGGAAGCTTTTGAATACACCACAAATATATTCAACTCCCTATGAGCATAATTCTAATTTCTATACAACCCAATAATCAATATGGATAATATGACATTACCAATCCCGATTGACATATTTATTAGTGAAGTAATTTTGAAATAATTTTACCCCACCCCTACACAGATATATAGAAAAATAAAAAAATCAGATAGATAAGATTAGAGACTCAGTGGAAGATAGGCAATCAAGGATAGCCTGGCAAACAATAAACGAAGTGAGTAGAAAGAAGAGCACAGCAAAAGCAAAACGGAAAGCTGCAAACCAACAGGAAAGAATAAAACTGTGGAAACAGCATTTCGAGAATCTACTAGGAAACCCACTGAAAGTAATGCATGAACCAATCACCAAAATAATTAGTAAGCAATTAGAAATTAAACTAGGACCATTCACTCAAGAAGAACTCTACTCGGTTCTTAGAAAAATTAGAAATAGGAAAGCTGCAGGGCTGGACGAGATTCCCCCAGAAGTATGGAAGAACAGACAATTCGACGACATACTGCTCCGACACTGCAATGCAGTCTATAATCAAAATCCGATAGACAGATGGGTGAAGGGATGCATCCTTCCCTTCCCTAAAAAGTATGACCTCAGATTAGCAAAGAACTACTGAGGCATAACACTTACATCCATAGCAGCCAAAATTTACAATGCCCTACTATGAAACCGCATAAAACACAAAATCGACAACATCCTTAGGAAAAACCAAAATGGCTTCCGAAGAAATGGATCCACGACCTCACAAATATTAACCATCCGTAGAATCCTTGAAGGCGTACGGGCAAAAAACCTACAAGCGACATTACTATTTGTCGACTTTACCAAGGCCTTCGATTCAATTCACAGAGGAAAGATGGAACAAATCCTACTAGCATACAGCCTACCTAAAGAAACCGTAGCAGCAATAATGATTCTCTATAGAAACATCAAAGTGAAAGTACGTTCATCAGATGGAGACACAGAATGCTTCGACATTGTAGCAGGAGTACTACAAGGGGAATAAAAGGGGACACACTTGCTCCATACCTCTTTATCATCTGTCGAGATTACGTGCTTAGAACATCGATTGATAAAAGAAAAGAAGCACAAGGTATTCCACAAAAACAATTACCGACGCCAACTACGCCGATGACATAGCGATTCTGGCAAACACACCCAACCAAGCCGAAACACTACTGCATAGTTTGGAACGAGCCGCCGCAGGCATTGACCTCCATGTCAATGCACACAAAACGGAATATATGTGCTATAATCACACAGGCGACATCTCCATACTAGATGGAACCTCTCTGAAACTAATAGACAAATTCACCTACCTAGGAAGCAGCGTCTCATCAACCGAAAAGGACATTGACACGCGGCTAACGAAGGCATGGACAGCAATTGATGGACTATCGATCATATGGAAATCAGACCTGACTAATAAAATGAAACGCAGTTTCTTCCAGGCAGCAGTCGTATCGATACTGCTGTATGGGTGCACTACTTGGACACTAACAAAACTGCTGGAAAAGAAGCTAGATGGCAATTACACAAGAATGCTATGAGCAATATTGAACAAGTCTTAGAGGCAACACTCCACAATGCATCATCTATACGGCCACCAGCCTCCCATCACGAACCAAGACACTTCTTAGGAAACTTGAAAGGATCTTAATAAAATTATATAGACAAAATGTGTCTTTATTATTTAATAATAAACATGCTTAAATACATACATGTATACATTGATAAATGTGTATATATATATATATGTATCAAATTATTTTACACCACACACAGATACATATATATATATATATATTATCATCATCATCATCATCATGTCATGCCACCCACATGGATATCCCTGACTCTCTCGCCACTCCACCCTATAGTTCATCGCTTCTGGCAGATCCTCAGGACTACATCCCGTATTCTCACAGAGCTGCTGTATGAAGGTTTGAGCTGGTCGCCCTGCCTTTGCTCGACCATGTGAGGGGGTCTGTTGGAGAACATCACTTATGAGCTTGTTCCTGCTTCTCCAGCAGTGTCCTGCATGTCTGGTTCGTCTAATTTTGATAGTTTTCATGATGGGAGGTAGGTGGCCATATAGCAGCTGCTTTCTGGGGTGTTGCCTCCAGGACATGTTCAATATTGCTTGCAGCATTCTTGTGTAGTTCCTGTCAAGCTTTTTCTCCATCCATTTAGTTAGCGTCCATGTAGTACGTCCATATAGCAGTATCGACACGACAGCTGCTTGGAAGAAACTGTGTTTCATTTTATCAGTCAGGTTTGACGTCCATAAGCCTCTCAATAGCTGTCCATACCTTTGTTAGTCGCATGCAAATGCCAGTCCCGGTTGTTGAGACATTGCTTCCTAGGTAGATGAACATGTCAACTAGTTTGAGAGAGAGCTACTGTTTAGTGTGGAAATGTCGCCTGTTTGATTAAAGCACATGTATTCCATATTGTGTGCATTGAAATGGAGGCCAATGCCTGCGGCGACTCATTCCAGATTATGCAGTAGGGTTTTGACTTGGGCGGGTGCATTTGCTAGAAGCATTATGTCATCGGCGTAGTCGGTGTCAGTAATTGTTTTTGCGGGGTACCTTCTGCTTCTTTTCTTTGTCAGCTCGAAACCGTTTTCTTTGATTTTATCCATCAGTTTTCTAAGGACGTAATCAAGACAGATAATAAAGAGGTATGGAGCAAGTGTGTCTCCTTGTGGTACTCCTGTTACAATGTCAAAGTTGTCTGTCTCCATCCGGAGAACGTACTTTCACTTTGGTGTTTCTATAGATAATCATTATGGCTGCGACGGTTTCTTTTAGTAGGCCGTATGCTTGTAGAATGTGTTCCATCTTCCCTCTGTGAATGGAATCAAAGGCCTTGATAAAGCCGACAAATAGTATTGTCTTCAGTAGTTTTTTGCCCATATGCCTTCAAGGATTCTACGGATAGTCAATATTTGTGAGGTCGTGGATCTATTTCTCTGGAAGCCATTTTAATTCTATGTGGTTGCATAGTAGGGCCTTGTATATTTTGGCTGCTATGGATGTAAGTGTTATACCGCGGTAGTTCTTGGCTAATCTGAGGTCGCCCTTCATCCAACTGTTTATCAGATTTTGATTATTAACTGCATTACAGTGTCAGAGCAGTATGTCATCGAATTGTCTGGTCTTCCATACTTCTGGGGGATCTCGTCAAGCCCTGCAGCTTTTCTATTTTTAATCTTTCTAAGTACTGTGTCGAGTTCTTCTAGAGTAACCAGTCCTAGTTTGGTGTCTAATTGCTTACTAATAAATCTTGTGATTGGTTCATGTGTAACTTTCTGTGGGTTTCATAGTAGATTCTCGAAATACTGTTTCCACTGTTTTATTCGTTCTTCTTGGTTTGTAGCTTTCAGTTTAGCTTTGGCTGTGTTCTTCCTTCTGCTCACTTTTTTTATCATTTGCTATGCTATCCCAGATTGCCTATCTTCCACTGAGTCTCTAATCTTATCTATCTGATTTTTTATGTATTTTGTCTGTTCTTTCAGGTATATGCTTGCTAATTCATTTTGTGCCTTTTTAGTTTCAGTGCATTTGTGTTAGTTGGGTTCTTTCTAATGCATTTGAAGGCAGTTTTCATTTCTGCACGTTTTCCTCTAACAGCTAATGTTTCCTATGGGACTCTAGATTAAGTTCTATGTTTTGTTGGTTTAAAAATGTAAAAAATGTTGTTCTTAAGTTATTTTTTCCTTTTTTGCTAGAAAGAAACAAAATCTCTAATTTCTGCCTAAAAAAGGAAAAAACAATCTCCATTTATCATAAATGAAACTGGTTTTTTAATTGGTCAGTTTCTGTATATCTTATTTTATATTTGGCAACACATTGTTCATACCTGTCTTTTCTTTTTTAAAAATCTAGAGATTAAAAGATGGTAAAAATCTTTATGACATTTTTAGTCATAAACTTAAGGATTATGCCAAATAAATTGTAAATCTTCTGAATTATATAAAAATGGAAACTATTTCTTGCCAGAAAGGTAATAAGATCTGGAAAAAATGTGCAAAGAAATATTCAATTTTTTCTGCATGAACCAATAAACACATCTTATCAGTCAGTCAGTAACTTATTAGAAAAATGGGTTATTGCCCTTTAGGTTTTATAACACCAGAAAACTTCCATATCAAAATTATTGTCAAATGGAAACACACGACCTAAAAAATAAAAATTCATTCTACTGATTTAGAGAAATACATTTTTATGATGTCAGTCATATTTATTTATTTAGTGCTGGTAACTTTCAATAACAATATTCCTGTCTTTTACAAACAATGAAAGAATTAAACGTAAATTGTCAATTCGAAAACATTGCAACAAAATCAATGGGAATATGTATTCTCTTTTTTACTGTCCACATTTCTAAAAACAATTGTAAGAAATAAGTGAAAAATTACCTTGAGAAGAGCAATGCCTACTTTATTATTCACTTTTTCAACTCTTAAAAAGAATGCCTTCGATATGAAAATGAGACAATATATTTAAATAAAATAAAACAAACAGAACATACTTCTCCAATTAATAATCTTTTACAAAATGTACAAATTCTTTCTTAGATAATTAAATTTATTAAGTGAGATGATGAAACATTAAAAGATTAACAAATTCCCTTTGAAATTTCAAGTAGAAACTTCTTTTAAAATAAAATGCATCTTTTATTTCTTAAGTGCATCATCATCACTATCATCATCATCATCATGAATGCATTTCAACAGCACAGCCTCCTTTAACACTTTCTCACATTCTGCCCCAATTGGTTATTGATTTTGGCAAGTCCTCTTGACAGTATGCAATGTCTACACATGGCAGATGAATGTAAGTTTTTTTGATGGTTGGCCGACAACTGTGTGTCCATGTGTGGGACACATGTGATTCTCACTTATGAGTTTGTCATTACTTCTACAACAGCACCCAAGATTTTTCTTTTTTTTTTTCTTTTTTTTTCCATTTAGTGTTTCTGTAGGTCATGTGCAAGTGTTTGCCAGATTTTCTGGTTGTGGTAATTTTATTCACAAAGCACCAGCATATTTTGCTTGTCTTACTCGAATGGTTTGTGGGATAGGAAGTAAGTGGCCATTTAGCTGCTCTTTCAAAGGGTACTTCTTCCAGGAATTGTTCAAAACAGCACACAACATTCTTGTGTAGTTCTCATCTAGCTTTTTCTCTCAGTGTTTTGTTAAAGTTCAAATGGTGTAACCATACAGTAGTACTGACATGGCCACAGCTGGAAGAATTCCTCTTTTATTTTATCACAGAAATCAGATTTCCATATTGCTGTTAATCTGTGAATAGCAATCCATGTCTTACCAATGAAAATGTTGACATCTTTGTGATTTTTTATAATTTCACACTTTTTAGATATCTACTTGAGTGTTTGATATTTTCATAACTCTATCTATCAATGTCTGTCTTTCTGTCTCTCTGTGAGTTAGGGTAGCATAGATACAGAATCAACAGAGCTTGTTGATAGTAAATTTCTTACCTACGCTTTCACCAGGGCAAGTTTTTTTCCTCATGGCAGGTGTCCCTTTTTATACAGTAGTGTTGGGCATGATGAGAAATGTGATTAATTTTGCTAGCATTTTGGAAAAAGGTGACCTCATTTAAGCTGCAAGGTCATTTTTTGATTTATTTGCTCTATGTTTGCATTTATCATTTCCTGGTGTTATCATTATTATTATCATCATCATTATTATCATTATTATCATCATTATTATTATCATTAATAACATTACTATTATTATTATATTCCTTTTGAGTTTTTCACACCAGCATAAGCTGTTAGGCTACTAGTCTAAGAGAAGGAAAACTCTGAATTCAAACCTGTTAAATTCCGCTTAAAAATTGACCTTGTGTCATATCCTGCCCGAGCGGAGGGGTTGAGTAAATATGATAAGCTGTTAGTGTTTCACTGGAGTCTAAGTAACAGCAAGTCTCCTCAAATCTTCAGCCCTTTTCTCAATATTATGGTTGATCTAAGTAATGCTGGAGTTTGGAGAGTCTTGACACATCCTCTAATTTCCAGCTCTTCCAGTTCCCTTACCAAGCCTTTGGGGACTGTTCCATGAATGCTAATTATAACTGGTATGACCATCACTTTCATGTTGCATAACTTTATTAGTTCTCTGGCAAGGTCTAAGTACTTGTCGCTCTACTTATTTTCTTTAATTTTCACTTTGAGGTCTGCCAGGATGGCAAAGTCCACTTTACAGATCGTTCTTTTTTTGTTTTGTTTATTATCATTAGTTCTGGTCTTCAGGCTGGAATTAAGTGATCCCAGAGAATTTTTTGCCTCTCATTCTCCCGGATGAATTCTAACTTATGCATTAACCATTTGGTAGTATGGTCAAATTTCAGTTTCTTGCACAATTCCCAGTGGATCACCTTTCACACCCATTCATTTCTAGTCTTATACTCCTTTTGTATTAGTTTGCTGTATTTGCTTATTATTAGTAGTAGTAATAGTAGTATTGTAGTTGTTTTTTTTTTGTTGTTATTTTTGTTTCATTTTTTTATCCTTATTTAATGACTTATTTTATTCAAACTTTAGAATTGATTGTTTTCAAGTGGCTTCATAAGAATTATATATATATATGTAGATATATATATATATGAGAAAAAATGGAAATAAATTTGACAGTAGGAAAATGTAAAAATATGAAAAAAGCACTAGGTCTTCTGAGGAAGATTTTATTTATAATTTGAATTATTTGCCAACATTAAAAATTTTGGTTTTTATAAGTGAAAACATTAAATTTTCACCTAGGCATTGGAATTTTAGATTTAAAAATTCCTACACCCAGCTGATGTTTCTTGTCTTTGTTTTCATCATTTTTCACATTTCAAAACTGTAATGTTTAACACACACACACACACACACACACACACACACACACACACACACACACACATATATATATATATATATACACAAACACACACACACACACACACACACACACACACACACACACACACACACACATATATATATATATATATACACAAACACACACACACACACACACACACACACACATACACATATATATATATATATATATATATATTTACTAATCTAATATCTACCAGTATTCACGGTACCAGAAAAAAACCAAAAAAAACCCTGGCCAGGAACAAGAGATAAAAATATCTCGAATCACCGACCAGAGGAAAAAGAAAAAAGTTTTTTGGGTAAAAAAGAAAGAAAAGACCAACCTCGTCTGACTCCTTGAAAAAAATCAAGGGGTGCGTAGTCAGTGGTCAAAAGAAAACCGAAAAACCCTCTGCAAATGCTGCAATGCTACAATTACTAAAGTGCTCAACACAAAACAATGGAGCCAATTATAGAATTAACTTAAATTGCTAGTCGAAAATCTTCTACTAAAGTTTCACCTTAACGGATCATCAGGAAGTTTACACTCGACTAAATTCTAAGGAGAAATTGCTTTGCTTTATTCACCAAAAACCCCCACCTATCCTAGAATTTGCATAACAAAAAAAAATAAATAAATAAATAAAAAAAATAAAATAAAGTGAAAAAAAAAAAAAAAAAAAAATTCTCTATAACCTATTCCTAATTATATAGTAACCACGCCCTTTTGTGTTTACAACTATTTAACACCTCCGATCTTTTGTTTAACATATTCTTACTTTTACAATTTGCTATTACCAATTTTTCCTCCATACAAAGATTACAGGTTCTATTACCTGCCCTATATTTGCGGCATTTCTTTATTACTTCCCATTTCATTATAGGATCTACTCCTTGTTTTTCCTTAAGTTCCCACACATAACTAAATAAAGCAGTGCTATACCTATACCTCTCATGCGAGAAACTTGTTCTATGGTTATAGTACCAAGTTTTAAAATCCCCTTGGGTCGATCCAAAATATATGTTTTTATTTCTCTTATTATTTGAATCACTATATACTTCTACTTTATACACTACACATTCCTGCTTACATTTGCCTTCGAGGGGACACCTAACCTTATCCCTACAGTTGCATTTATCAATCACCTTATGCTTCTTTGTACCTAATTTAGCTATATTACTCCTATTTATTATTCCATTAATGTTTGGCATGCAACTGTAACTTAATTTAATACAATTCTTATTAAATATCTTATGTAATTGGCTCCCCCTAGGGAAGTTTCTTTTTAATATCTTGAAGAACTCCTTTCCCAAGTTATTAACTACTTCCATGTTGTAAGGGGGATTAAACCATAAAATTTTTCTAGGTCTATTTCTCCTTCCTTGTGTTCCAATTCTATCCCTATTCTTATATTCTAAATTGACCCTATATCCGTCATTCTTTAGAGCCTCCTCATATTCCTGCTTAGTTCGTTGAAAAATTTCCCTGTTGGAGGAGTTATTAGATAATCTATGCTCTATTCCCTTAGGTACATGTTTAAACACCTGTATTGGGTGATTAGATCCCCTGTTTACATAACGCAGATCCTGATTCCTTTTTCTAAATGGAGATACCGTTCCACTATATAAGTTTAAAGTAACATCAAGATAATCGGTTATTTTTAGATCTGTTTTTACATCTAACCTAAATCCAAAGTCACCAAACAGCTTATACAATTTTTTTCTAATCCCATCACACTTCTTCGGTGTACTTTTATCCACTATAATCAGTCCGTCAATACGATAAAGCCCATGGCTACTAGGGTCCATAATCTTATTAATACTATATAGTAATACACACCCGACGAGCTCACAAATTTCTGCACCATCATATGCTTCAATTGAAACGTCAAAATTTCCACCCCCCACTTTTTTATCCATACACTATCTTCATAGTATAACAATGTTTTACGACAATGCTTAATTATTTCCACCTTATCTAGAGGTATAACCATATATTCTTTAGCCAAATCTAACGCTCTATCCAATGTCTTTTCTGTTATTGAAGGATAAAAATCCTTTATATCATATTTAATAAAGGAGCACCTATTATCCTTCTCATACTCCTCAAACCACTTAATACAGTCATTAGTGCTCCTCCACTGGTTGATGTTCAATGCCAGCCTAAGTGATTCATATATTTCTTGTACGATTATTTTACTAATCCTACCTATTTGTGTCTTGGCCGGGTTAATGAGCCTACATTCCAGATTAGTCTTGAAATTACTTTTATGGTCTTTTATAGTAATAAAGCAATTCTTGGTATTGTATTTTTCTACTCTATCAACAATACCTAATTTATGTGCCAACATTTTAGTTTCGTTATTTAACTCTTTTTCGAGATCAGGTGGTGCTTTCTTATAATTCTTAACCACCTCCTTAAATATCATTTGCCTATATTTTTCCTTTTCTATCTTATATAAATTGCCCGACTTATCTGACTTTACAAATATTTTTTCGGACTCCTTAAATCTCCTCATATCCTCATACATTTTTTGTTGAATATTATTGCTCATTTTCCTAAATTTTATCTCCTTAACCATTCCTATCATTTCAGCCTCAAATTTATCCATCTCTTTGATATGGGGGGGGATTCGTAGTTTTAAACCCATATTTCTCCCTTCCCTCTTTTTCTGTACAGTTAATTGTATTGAGAAAAAAATATGCTTTCCACCTCATACTTTTTATAAAGGATTCTATCCTCAACAGAACTAACTTATACTGATGCCTATCAGGTATTGGTATGTTCTTGTATGAATAACTTATGTTCGCTCTCTCCATAGTAACAAGAGCAGAGAAAGTGCTCAATGGACAAACACCAGAGCTTCAATATTTACTAATCTAATATCTACCAGTATTCACGGTACCAGAAAAAACAAAAAAACCCTGGCCAGGAACAAGAGATAAAAATATCTCGAATCACCGCCCAGAGGAAAAAGAAAAAAGTTTTGGGGGTAAAAAAGAAAGAAAAGACCAACCTCGTCCGACTCCTTGAAAAAAATCAAGGGGTGCGTAGTCAGTGGTCAAAAGAAAACCAAAAAACCTTCCGCGAATGCTGCAATGCTACAATTACTAAAGTGCTCAACACAAAACAATGGAGCCAATTATATATATTCAGAGATCTACTATATATTTATATATATATATATATATATATCGTAGATCTCTGAAACTTGTGGATGAGTTCACCTATCTCAGAAGTAGTGTCTCATCTACCAAAAAGGATATCAACACGTGACTAGTGAAGGCTTGGACAGCTATTGATAGAATATCAGTCATACGGAAGTCAGACCTCTCAGATAAAATAAAGTGCAGTTTTTTCTAAGCAGCAGTTGTGTCAGTAATCCTATTTACCCAACCCCTTCGCTCGGGCAGGATATGACACAAGGTCAATTTTTAAGCAGAGTTTAACAGGTTTGAATTCAGAGTTTTCCTTCTCCTAGACTAGTTGCCTCACCAAGGCTGAAGAACCCTGTCTGTCCTACTATTTACCCATAGCTGGAGGGAGAATAATTGAATTCATACCTTTCCCAAAGGTAATAGTGTTATATGAAATCCCATCAGCTTTATCAAGGATTTGAACTCGTGTCACCGTGTCTATTTCCTACGACGATAATCATTACACCACAGGCACCTCCAGTTGTGTCAGTAATGCTGTATCGATGCTCCACATGGACGCTGACTAAGCATATGGAGAGAAAGCTTGATGGCAATTGAACAAGAATGCTGCAAGCTGTATTAAAGGCAGCATCCCACAAA
>OY757931.1:83273771-83311271 GCA_963585895.1 Sepioteuthis lessoniana | reverse complement strand
TAAGGTCGCCAACTTATATATATTGGCTAACAAAACAAGCCAATATATCTATGAATTTTGACTGATGAGTTTCGCCTAGGACCCACAAATAGGTAAATCTCACCTTGAATGTTCATCATTTTAGAGTGGGGGCAACTGATTATCTTCCCTACCACTAAACTTTCCGATAGCATTATTAAAACTTACTAATCAGGAAACAGTAAGTTGCAATAAAAAGCAACTAAAAGTTGAAAAAAAGAAATAGACATAAAAAATGAATGAAAGAGAATAGTTGATGATGTTTAGGCTAGTAAGGGTTCTCTTTCTTACTCCGTTTAGACGTGAACATATGAGAACTCGCATGTAATCACGTAAAGTCACGTTTGTTATTGAAGCTTCTACCATGCTAAGCACATGTGTTGAATAAATGTCTTGCTTCAATCCATTCTAATCCACTTGTGTATTTCTTTCAGATGATACTTAAATGTAAAAGCAAATAAAGATACAGGACGTTTTGTGAAGATTTTCGTTAAATTTTCACATTTCATTTTGAAACTCAATTTCAACTTTGCATCTCAAATCAAAAAACAATATTCAAATTTTCTCATAAGCCAATGAGCATTAAATTGACACATTTTGAAAATAATATTATTTTTTGCAAATTTCAATTTTTCTCTGGAGAAGTTGACTTTTATATTGAATAACTCATTTGTGGAAAGTGTTATGCATGATTAAGTCGGACTAGTCCCTTTTTCTTAGTTGATGTAGTCACAATGTTTTGGTCATTGCACCTTTCTTCAGGTATTTATTGTATTCATTAAACCAATGATTATTTTGAATTGAACCCTTTCTTCAATCAGTGGGGATTAATTTGTTTTTAATTCTCTGTCTATGCTAGAGGATGTCTCATATCAATTGATACTTCCTAGTTGTCCTTGACATATTTTTAGTAGTTTAGAGAGGCTAAAATGCTGGACATTGGGTCTCAAAGAAAGTGACTTTGAATTCCAGTCATACAATAACATTCACTTTCAGACTAATGCCCTTGAGAAAGGTATAAACTCCCTTATCACCCCAGTTATAGGTGAAATAGTATTACTTCTGTTCTTCTCCAAGGATGGCTTTGGTATTAAATAACCCATGAAGATTGATTTACCATTAAATAAATAAAACAAATCAAAGTTGTTATTTGTCAGCTTCTTCTGCTGAACCAGTTTATATAATTGTTTGGTGCTATCTACACCAGAGAATTAATTCATGACCACCAGATAACAACATATGCTTAAAGGACACTTTTATCTAAAATCATAAAAGTATCTCTAAAGATATGGATTGAAATTTTTGGACTCTTGCAACCAAGTTAAGGACACTAATCCAAATAAAGTAGTATACAAAAATAATAATTCCTAATCAAAAAAATTCTCATAGAAATGATTATAATAATCATGTTGAGGAAACTAATCCAAGTAAATTCCTTATCCAATAAACTTTGACCAAAAATGTGAGATTTTCTTAAGATTTTAATTCAGGAATTTTCATTTTCTGATGCCAAATTATGTCTCATCTGGACATCATTTTTTTTTTTTTTGCTTTTGATGCCCTCTTCATAAAACTTGTGTCCACTTTTGAGAAACTTTTCAGTAAATATTTAACAGCCTGAAAAAATATCAATAAAAGTTAATTAATAAACATTAAGGATATTTGTTGCAAGTGCCAATGTCACGTCTTAACTGATTGTTGAATTATTAAAAGATTTTTTTTATGTGCTCATCACAAGGAGCAATAAATTCAAAACAACTGTTTCCAATGACCAAATGATTAAAGATTGGAAAGGCACAAAATTGCTTAAATATGAGATTCATATCCTGAAGATAAATATTTGATTAATTCTAAAAACACATTAATAATAAAAATTTGACAAGTTTTTAATGACTGTAATTAGAATAAAACAATAAAATTAAAAATTTAAAAGAAAATTTTGGAATGAGAATTTTATGTTTAGGATTATTATGAAGTAATTTATGAAGGTCAACTCGTCAAGAATATCAAATGCCGTACAATTTTCCTGATTGTGAAAAAGATGATATTTCTCTCGTAATCCCTTATTAATAATCAAGTCTGCTTCTTTTTGTGCCATTTAGGAATTAATTACATATCCTCGTTAAAAACCATATCATGGAAGGGATTTTAAGATATTAGGGTGAGTCAAAAGTTTTGCAATATTTTGGCAGCTTCAGATGCTTTTGTCAAAGTTGTGAACAAGATGAACTATACAGGATAGTGAGATGTTGGCTTTCTTGAAATTATTCCAGAACTTCTTGCCTGATTTGCCTCTATGGCTTGGAGCACAGCTTTGATATCTATGGTTTAAGCTGAGCTGACTTTACCTGATTCATCAAGATTCTTGCAACCCAAGCGAAATTTCTTGAACCATCTGTTTACTGTACTGTAATCAACTGCACTTTCACCTTTCACTGCAAAAACATTTTTGGTTGATTCCGCAGTATTATGGCCTAGTTCAAAGTCATAAAGCATAAGTTCCCAAATAAGATGACATTGCACATTCATCTGTATGGCTTTCAAATCACCCACAGAGTAAAGCAATGCATAATGCATCAGTGCACTAACTACCATGATACTACCAACCCCAGTTGGTACGTTCTACTACCAACCCCAGTTGGTATGTTCTACTGCCACAATCGGTTTGGTTACAATTTAAAACTATAAAACAAGCATTTCCTGAAACATTCCAAACCTTTTTGACTAACCCTATAAGTTATATTGAACTATATTTTAGTGAGGACTTATTTAGTGATGACTTATATGTTAACTAACATTAAAGAGAGGTTAATGTTTAGGGGAACCCAGATGCCATTTGCCATAATATAAATGTTGGCATAATACTATTTTTTAAAAGAGATATTAATTTTCTCAACCATTTCTAATAAAGAAAAAAATCTCAGAAAAAAATCAAGAAAAGAAAATTGGTTTCATGTTGTTTGGTTGCATATCCTGAAAGTGATAATGAAAGATTTTAAATAAAGATTTTATGTTTGAAGAGTTAAAAAGTTTAAATTTCTTTAAGTTCTTCAAATCTTTATTTATGTCAGAATATTTTTGAAATGTTTAAATTGTGGAATATAATCTTTTATTTGAAAATAGAAGCATCTAAGTGTCTGTACACACACACACACACACACACACGCACACACACACACACACACACACATATTTGTATATATTATGTAGTTAGCTATAATTATGAATAAAGAATGCTCAATATCAGTGATTGAGCAAATATAAATCTAAGTTAGGATGATATAGACACAAAGTCATTAGCATTTGGTGATCATCAAATCAAGTGATTAATATATATATATATATATATATATATATACACATACACATCGAAGTATCATCTTGCCCTGTTGGCCGTGGTTGTAGAATACACTGACTGCTTCTCTGCAGAGGGGTAAGACCACCCCCTACCAATGAGTGTCCTGATTATGACACTAAACAATCTGATGGTGAGGTTCCAGTAATGCTGGAGCTGTGGGAAATGCTGAGTACTCCTTCATTGCTATTGCTCCCAGGTCCATTCTGGCCTGGAGTAGAAGCACTTGATATGGTGCTTCTACTCCAGGCCAAAAAGAACCAAACTGTTTACTTATGCAAAACTGAATTGTTTGAAATAGAACTATTTTCACATTTAACTGAACTCTTTCAATATTTAACAGTTTGTAAACCAAAAACTATAATTATTCTAAACTGAATTATTTGAAATTTAATTCTGTGTTAAATGACCCAAAAAGGATTGATATGCTGTAAAACAAACAATTAACCCACCAAGTATCATCCAACCTCGAATACAATGCAACCTCTTAAACTTGATCTTCATCATTCTTCACAATGACAATATAAACACGACTGACATGATAATATGGGAGTCATCTATTAGCAAAATGTAAACTACTAGTATTAGCTTAACATAGCAGTCACCAAACAAGAGTCATAAAAAGTAATTTGTTAGTACTATACTAATAACAATACAAATCATAATACTTATTATAATACAAATTATAATACTTTACAATTATCATCCTTATTAAAAATGACTTTTTGAAACTTTTAAAAGTTGCCTTACTGTTGACAGCATATTAGATTTACAGTGTACACCTAAGTTGTAGGCATAAAAGTTGGTCTCAGCCTTTGCCAACTATTTACATATTGTTTACATGTTGAGACCATCAATATCAGGCTAAAATTTTGATCTCAGAAAGTTGCATATGTGGATATATATATATATATATATATATATATAGTCATCCACAGACAGATCTGTTTCGTTCTATCAGAACTCATCAGTGTGGCTAGACAGTAGCTTCCCGTAGTTGGGATTGAAACCCGGTTGACTCAAATGCCAAGCCAAAGCTTCTAACTATTCAGCCACGAGAAGATATTAGCTGTGAAGTAAATTTTAAACGGTTATGAATCACAATTACTATTATTTACATACATCCGTTCAACGGTTGCCGAGACCTCAATTCATCTACGAAGAGGCTTGCAATGAGCGCTGATGGCAACACGATTACTTCTTCGCCAGAGAACTCAACCCCACAGGGGTAGGGGAGTATATATCTCTATAGTCATCCACAGACATATATATATATATATATATATATATGTTGTATCATGGTTAGGAAGAGATACACAGTGATAAAGAGTTAATTATTTATTGACTGAAGTGGTAAAGTCCGACAAATATTATAATTTTCATGCAGAGAGTGTAACATCCAAAGTTTGTCTTGCTACTGACCGAGATCTTTCAGTACCCACATGCTCAAGAAACCCAATGTCTTTTATACCTCTGAGATACCAGAAGTCACATGGTACGAGCCACTATACAACAATATATATAACACGGCATCCTAATGCCACAAACTTACATAAATATTGAATTATAATAAGTTATGTTAAATTCAAAATATTTATCTAAAAAAATTATAATAAACTGTTATAAAAATATTCCCAAATAAGATGGACTGCTTTTTTTTACTTAAAAAAGATGGAAGGAATTAAAATTATTTTCCAATTTGAAAATATTTTTTAGATTTGGTTTGGTTTTCTTTGTTTAATGGCATCTCAACCTTCATGGGTTATTTAATGCCAAAGCCATTCTCCTAGAAGAACAGTAGTGGTGCTATTTAACCCATAGCTGGGAGGATAAGGGGGTTCATACCTTTCCCAAGGGTATTTGCCCGAAAGTGAACGTAATAGCGCGACTAGAGTTCGGACTCGCAAGCTACGATTTTGCAGACCATCACTTTAACCATTACACCACGGGGAGGACACCCCCCCGCCAAAAAATACTTTTTAACAATTACAAAACTGTTTAAATGAAATACAAGGTATTTAAAAAAAATTGATCTCAAGATGTACAAAGTGTTTCAGCAAAATTGATTTCATTTTATTATTTAATAACTTGACCAATTCTCATTCAAATGAACTCAAATTTTAACGAAAAAGAAAACAACCTCAAAATTCTATGTTTAATGTTTAAACATCTTTTATTTTCCAAAATTAAAAATACGAAACAATATAAATCATTAAGCATAAAATCTTTTGTCGTTAAAATCTGAGATCATTCTATGAAAATTGGTTAGATTATTAAATGTTATCAGATTTTCTGAAAAAAAAATTATAATTAAAAATCTTATGAATATTAATATAAATCTTAATAGTAATAAGTCTTAGTCTTGAATTGTGAAAACTCTCTCTGTAAACATTTCCTGTTGATGGCCATCATCCAAATCTGGTCAAGATTAATTACAAATTAATAAAACTTATTTACCAATGTTTTTTCATTCACACTCAGGTTCGTGCATACACATTTACGTAGTCAGTAGTATTTAACCACCCTCATAAATTTTTATTTCTCATCCTAAAAGTAGTATTTCAAATGAAGCTAGTTAAATAGGATAATGTTTTTATCAATTAAACAAAATGCTAACTTTGATCTAAGTATAGCTCGATATCTTTTGAAAAATTGATTTGAAGGCGTTTTTTATCTTTAGTAGTCAAAATAAAAATTTCCAGAACTATAGTAAATTATACTAGTTAGGAGACATCAGGAAATGCAACAAAAAAAAAGACCAAGGTCAGGCTGGTAGACCAAAAACAACAACAAAAGCCTAGGCTGATTTCAGGAATCCCCAGCTTACATGGCAGAAGGCTGTCTACTCCAAATGTCACCACTCAACTGAAACAATATCATGAAAAAAATGTGTCAACATCTAATGTAAGAAGAAGACTGTGAAGCTGGCCTATATACTATCAGGAAAACACTGTTGAGGAAGAAAAACAATGACAAAAGGCTCCAGTGGGCTAAGGCACACAAAGACTGGACAATAGAGCAATACAATGAAGTCTTTCGGACTGATGAATGAAAATTCAAAATCTTTGGGTCAAATAGGAGGGCCTATGTGAGGCAAAGAGTTGGTGAAAGAGCTGCTACCCTCTGTATCACATCAACCATAAAGCATGAAGAGGCTTCTGTTATGGTGTGAGGGTTTTTGTCAATTGCAAAGATAGGGATTTGCACCAGGTGAAGGGCAATTTCAATCATACTAGCTATCACAGCATACTACAGCATCATGCAATCCCATATTTAATGCAGTTTGTGGTTCTGACAGAAGTAAATTAAAAGCAAACAGGATTAGCACATCCTTCAACTGATGTCTTTGATGGTACAATCAGTGGACTTAAATCCCACTGAATTTGTGTGGGATGAACTTGACCAAATAGTCAGAGCTTAACAACCCACAAGTGTGACTCACCTCTGGCAATTTTTACAGGAAAGCTGGGAAGAACTATCTTCAGTCTACCTCCAGTCTTTGGTGGAAAGAATGTTGAGAATGTGTGAAACAGTGTTAGTAGCCAAAGAGGGTCATTTTGATGAATCAGAAGTTTAAGAAGCTTTTTTGTTTTATTTGTATTTCATGTGGCTCAGGAAGACTGAATAAAATACTTGTGATGCTTAACTTGTTTCATTAAAAATAACTCTTTAAGGATGAGAAATAAAAATTTGTGAAGGTGGCTAAATATTTTTGATTGCTAGTGTATATGTGTGTACAAGGATAGTTGAATAAACTTTTTGCCTGATATATCCATGTTAAACAAATTTGAATCAGGAATTTTATCTGTTCAGTTTGTGTGATTAATATTCAACATTGATTTAAATGTATAGTATTGTCATGGAAAGAGATAAAGTTAGAAAAAAAAATATTTGTCATGCAAAACAAATGCTTTTTTGTCATTAAACTGTGGAGTAACTATTGACACATATTTTGATATATATGCATTTATACACATATCTCTGTGTTTATATGATTAACTTTTGTACGATTTAAACACTTCTCATAAAAAATATGGAAAGAATTACGACATCCAACTCAAAACCTTCATAAGCTCAAACTCAAATAGAATTTATTGAGCCTGACTTGAATCAATACTATTTGTTGGATCAAACCTTTCTTTACTTTTTGGTTTATTTTGTTCATTGATCTCATTGTTTATACTTTCTCTCTTGGGAAGTGTCCTTGTATAGGCCACATGAAAAAGTTTCCCAGGAATCAGTGTCACACACTTATATCTACCCACGTTAGATAATCAAAATATGAGGTCAAATTGCACTTATTGAACATTGACCAGTTCTCCAAATCAATATTAATCAAATATTGCTAGCACCTTTTGATCCAATAAAATCCTTTAGCAAATACTGGTCATATGTGGCTGGTCAGTGGACCCTGAGATGTATTTATACACTGATGTTGTTTGGTGAACTTGCTCGTTGGATAGACCTGACCAAAATCCACCCCAAACCGAGGCAGGCCAGAATCGATAAATATCATTATACAAGGGAACGACCCCTTTGAGTGGGGAATCCATTTAAAGTTTTGAAATAAATTGCTGGTGTAACATGAAGCCAAATAAATGTTACGATGCTAATGGAAGGGCGGAAACAAAATGAGATGGAATTAAAGTCATAACCAATTCGGAGTATGATTGTTGCCAAGGGCAACTGACTCTGCTAGAAAAAGATTTTGCAAAAATGAAATTCTTTTTGCCTATGTATGTGGTCAAGAGCAAAAAATATATAAAGCAAAGAATAATTTCAAGAAAAAGTAGGCATGTTTTATTTTTAATTCTTTTTGTCATTTATTATTTATCAAGTCAGGCAGTCTATGTTGTTTTATGATCATTAATTTTTTAATTAGAAAAACACATTTTTATCTGATCATTGTAATGTCTTATAAACCTTAGAGTGTATTCCATTAATTTGTAGATATGTTTCTAAAAGATCTTGATTGCATAGTCAGGATCATCTTACTTCTCACAGATCTGTGGTCTGTATCTAACTCTGGTGACTCCCATGCTATCAGTAGTGGTTTGAATTTAGTTTTCCTTTTCCTGGACTAGTTAGCTAACCAAGTCAAATGAAGCTAGTCTGCCCTGCTATTTGTCTATAGCAGGGGGAGAGAATTGATGGATTCATGCCTTTTTCAAGGACATTAATGCAAAAAGAAGCCTTGTCCAAAATTTGAACTTGGGTTGTAAATTCCATTTTATGCAATAATTGTGATGTTAAGTGCACCTCCAAATGTGTGTATGTATGTATGTTCGTCTGTATGTATACATGTGTGTGTATATATGTATGTGTGTATGTATATATGTGTGTAGGTAAGTATGAATGTATTTATGCATATATGTGTATATATGTATGTACATATGGTGTGTGTATATGTTCATATGCATGCATGTTTGCTTGTGTGTATGTATATGTGTATGTATGTATGTATGTGCTTGTACATACATATGAATGTGCGTTTATACATACATATGTGTATGAATGTGTATAAATATATATGTGTGTATGTATGTCTGTACGTATATGTGTATGTATATGTGTGTATATATGTGTGCATGTATATATATATATATATATATATATATGTGTGTATGTATATAGGTGTATATAAGTATGTATATGTATGTATGCATGTATGCGTATATGTACATATATATGGGTACATGTATTTATGCGTTTATGTATGTATGCATGTGTGAATGAATATATGAATGTATGTATGAAGGCATCTCTGTATGTGCGTATTTATGCATGAGGGTATTTAAGAATGTATGTATATATGTAATATGTATGTATATGTGTAAGTGTGTGTGTACGTATATATGGACTCATGTGTACATTTATACTCACTTATATACTTACACACACATACACGCACAAGTAGATATTCACGTATATTTTATATACATGTAATATAATTTGATATTGTTATATCTAGAAAAAAATCTTTTAGTTACTTTTCTTAGCAGTTTTTTTCTTATTTTTTCTCTTTGTTTTATCTCAAATATTTCTTTCCATAATCTCCACAGGTTCAACAATTACTTACAATTTTTTTTATCTGTTTTCTGCACCTCCACCCTCTTGTCCCCTCCTTTTACAGAGGGAAAAATGAGAAAAGAAAGAAAAAAAAGAAAACAAAGAAAATGAGAAAAGAAAGAAAATGAGAAAAGAAAGAAAAGAAAGAAAATGAGAAAAGAAAAAAATCTAAAATCTTCTTTGAAGAAAATGAAAGGATTAAAAAGAATTCTATGAGTCAAAAATAGAAGATGCAATTTTAGAAAAGTAACAAATCATGTTTGTAGAAATTTCCAAGTCTATGCATTGTTGTTTTCTCTTTTTCATTTTCTGTTTTTTCTTTCCTCTTTCTCTCTTTCTTTCTTTCTTTCTATAAGTGTCCAGTATGAATATGTACATGTATGCATACATACAAATATACATACACATGTGTGCGTATACTGACGCATACACACATAACACTGGGAGATAGTTTGATTTTGGGTTTTATTGCATATCAACCATTTTCATATCTTTCAATGTCAAAGTCATTTTTTTGCAAATAATTACATAATGATAATAATAATAATTGCTATATTTACGAATGAAAAGTGCTCAATATCAGGGATCGAGCATATGTATTTGAATAAGTATTGCATAGACACAATCAGCAGCACTGTCAATTCCTCACCTATACGACCATCAGTCTAACTGATGATTCCAAATGTAATATAATTTGGGATGCCCAGGTTAAAAATAGAAATGGATCAGCACCAAATCAACAATGAGTTCTAATTGGCTGGAAGGAACTCAAAGGAAAAAGCCGTTAGGGCAGTGGATACGGGATAGAAAACAGGAAAAGAGTTGATGATGAGAAATGATGATCTAAAGATGACAGCTGGACACCAGAGGTGATGATGTGTAGACTGCCGAAAATTATGGAGCCCTTTTGAGATGAGCTCCTGTGAAAGGGTCTCACATCCACAGCAAAGTTATGAAGATGGAACTAATGAGAAAGCATGTGTTAGAACAATAACAGAAAATTAGGAAGTTAATATCAATGTCTGTGCCTGCCTTTTCTCTTCTCACGACATTTTATTTCTCTTTATTGAACTTAAGAGGTTGATTGTTTCTTTCCTCTTGACAACAACTGAAAAATATTGTAGTGAATAAATATTTGCATTAGTTTTTTTTATGTGTTCATCACTTCTTTTTCTTCTTCTCATCATGATGGAGGTTACAACAGGGGTTTGATTGACACTTAAGATATAGCATTACAAGGGTCCACTGTGAACCATAGTAGTACAAGCATCTATGTGGTGTAGTATTAATATAAAAGTCGATTTGAGAACCGTTGTTTTACAACCTTCTATTTGTGCCATGTAATGTTACTCAAAGCCTAGTTAAGAAATAATGAATAAAAAAATATAATTATAATTATGATAATTAATGAAAATCTATGCAAATACTTGAAACTTGTCGGAGAGGTGAAAAATAGTTGCAAGAACATAAAGCTGATAGTGATAGCAAACATAACTGAAACTCTGAGAAAAATCTCCAAGAATCTTGAAAAGAGAATGGAAAAACTAGAGATGAAGAATCAAGACTATTCAGACCATAGTTCAGTTAAAATCAACTAAGATACTTTCATGAGTTGAGGTGACTTGCTATCACTCAGACTCATGTGAAAAACCACAACTTTGGGCTGGAGCAAAAAACATGCAAGGAGTAAAAAAACAATAATTTTTTGTACACAGTTATATGGTTTTAAATATTCCTATCAAATACTAATAATTTTCCCAGAGTTCTATCTGACTCATAGATGAAGATCTTATAGGAACTATCACTCTGATTAATGGTAAAGAAGCTAGAGCTCCAGAAATGGAATGTTGCCACTTCAGACAGTTCATTGTCATGCATAGAATATTGTGTAAGTATACATTTAGCTATCGATAAGCTATTGATCATATGGAAGTCAGACCTGACCAATAAAATGAAATGCAGTTTCTTCCAAGCACTGGTCGTATCGATACTGTTATATGGATGCACTACTTGGACGCTAACAAAATGGCTGGAGAAAAAGCTAGACGTCAATTACACACGAATGCTGCGAGCAATGTTGAACAAGTCCTGGAGGCAACACCCCACAAAGCACCAACTATACAGCTACCTACCACCCATCATGAAAACTATCCAAGTTAGATGAACCAGACATGAAGGACACTGCTGGAGAAGCAGGGACGAGCTCATAAGTGATGTACTCCTATGGACCCCCACATATGGCTAAGCAAAAGCAGGACGGACAGCTCGAACCTACACACAGCAGCTCTGTGAGGATACGGGATGTAGCCCTGAAGACCTGCCAGAGGTGATGAACGATAGGGAGAAGTGGCGAGAGAGGGTCAGGGATATATGTGCTGGCGGCACGACATGAGGATGATGATGATGATACATTTATAAAACCTGGTTTAGTTTTATAAAGTGTAACTCATAAGTTTAGAGAGATTGAAGAATGCAATGCAAACTGAAATGCAATTATGGACTTTTGCTACTAACCTTCCTGTTAGTAGTACTCTTTCTGAACAGTACTCTTTGTGAACTGTTCTCTTTACCAGCAAAAAACTTTGGTAAATAGTACCTTTAGTGTATGTCTCTATGTCTGAATATTCTTACGTATTAATCTTCACACAAATATTCATACAAACTACTTAGGGACATTCACACACAGATATTCATTATGTACGCCAAAAATATCAATCAATCTATCAAACTATCTCAATTCAAATCGATTTACTTTTACATACAAAGAGAAAGTACAAGGAAAATATGCATGACACAGAAATTGGTTATATTTTATATGAATGGGTACACACACACACATACACACACACACACACATACACACACACACACACACACATGCACCAACATTCAAGCATGTGTATTTTTACTTATGTGCAGTCACACATAAACACAAAAATAACAAATAAGGACTATGCTGAGAGAGATAAGAATTCAAAGTAATAGTTAAACTCTACATTTCTTTGTAATTTGCTTGAAGCATTGCACAAATTATTTTATTTTATAGCATTGAATTAATTTAGAGGGCTATTGAAATGCAAAATAATAATTATTTGAAATTATTTAGACTCAAATAATTATTATTTCACTTTGCAATTGCCCTCTAAATTAATTCAATACTATAATGTAGTTGCTGTAGATTTTCTATGACCTTATTCCATTGTTCTATTAGTTTTCAAATTTTCTTTATAAAACTGACTTTTATACTAAAAAGGTTCAAACATCTAGTGAATATTGTGATATTTATCTATTTCAAATCTGTTAAAGTTTTATCTGTTGAAAATGCAACAAACAGATAAGCATTGTCATGCAACAATCATAATTAGCAGCTGATCTCTTTTATAATTAATACAATTTCATTCGTCTTTTGTAATTTCTAATGAAATGTACTATTTATATTCCAGCAAATACAAAGGAATGATTTAAATAAAAGACTTTGATGCTGAATTGAATCCACAAATGATTTTTGATGATTTAATTGATTGATTGATTGATTAATTCATTAATTTATATGGCATATAAACATGTATAGGGTTATTTTATGTCTAGAAGTTAGAGAATCCCATTCATTATACATTTATATTTACATATTTTGTTTGTCGTTCTTAAGAGTGTTTTTTTGCTCATGGTTATACAATATCAAGAATTCTTATCAAATACTAATAATTTTGACATGTTTATTTGATTTCAAGTATTCTTATCTAATACTAAAAATTTGGACACGATTTTATGGTTTCAAATAACTAATAAAAATTATCATTTGTAAATGATTAAATTGTTCTAGATGGTACTCTAACAGGTACAACAACTCTGGGTTCAGAGTGGACCTGGAAGTAATAACAATTAAGGAGTATCCTACACTCTGTAGAGCTCCTAGAACATCACCATAAAATGTAGTTAGTGTCACATCAAGCACACCTCTTTTTGGTTTGATGATTTTAATAAACATTGTGAACTCACTTTTCATCTCTTATAAAAATATGCTCTTTCAAAAATATTGAACATTCTTTATTTAGCAAAATAGATCTTTTCATGTTTAGCAAGAAGTGAAATACAAATAATGAGATGTTGTCTAATTCTTTACTCTGAGAATGCAAAGCCTTTAACTCACTTTTTGAATATTCCCTTTATTTTGTGAGTGACTTTCAATTGTTGAATGATTGACATCGTATTTCCCTGCTGATTCTAACAATGATTGAGTGCTTTGTCCTCCAAGTGAAATTCACCTTTCTTAAACTCTGCCAACCATTCATAACACGTAGGACTTCCAACTGAGCCATCTCCCTAGGCTTCATCATTCATCTTTCTTCACTTCAGTTGCTGTTCTGCTCAGCTTGAAAAGGAACAACATGCCATATCACATTTGACTGTGGGAATTGGGAACAAAGATCAAGTTCAAATAAGAATTCAGCACCTAGTTCTACTGATGCTTCTATTAATTACGAAGCCGATTACTGATTTGGGTAAAGTTGTAATCTTGCATTCTTTCAATAACATTTATGTCCACTTTCATCGCCTCAAATTAAGTCCCGCCCTGTCAGAAGGGTTTAGAATATGCTAGCTGTATACCATGCAGAGGTTTAAGACCCCTACTCTAACCTCCCAAAAAAAGAGATCACTCGAGTACGACTCTAAACTGCATCTGATAGTGAGGCTCCACTTCTGGACATCTTTGGAACGAAGAGTACTTGTTCATTGATATTATTTGGCGGTAGTACCTGTTTAAGTCCCATGTATAAGTCAAAAAGAACTGTTTCAAATTTTTTCATATTCAGTAGGAATACTTTATGCTATATTAATACTAAGAATACTTTCTTGAAACAATATTTGTTTTCTAAACATTATTATTAATTTTCTGTAAATATAACTGAGTGTAAAGAAATATCTGTTATCAAATAGAAATCATCAATTGATATAATCAAACTCATAAGGGATGTTCTTTAATGGACCCCTACACATGGATATGCCAGTTGTGGTTGACGAGCAAGAACTTATTTGCGTCAACTCTGTGTGGACACAGGATGTAGTTTGGAAAACCTACCGGAAGCGATGGATGATGGGGACGGATGGAGACAGAGATCTAGGGAAATCCGTGCTGTCAGTGAGACTTGATGATGATGATGATGATGATATGATGATGACGATATAGTAATTAGAATTAAATAGAAATAAAAAAAAATAAAATGCAGTTTCTTCCAAGCAGCGGTCGTATCAATACTGCTATATGAATGCACTACTTGGAGGCTAACAAAGCGGCTGGAGAAAAAGCTAGGTGGCAATTACACAAGAATGCTGCGAGCAATATTGAACAAATCCTGGAGGCAACACTCCTGGCGGCACGACATGATGATGATGAGGATAAACTAGGTGCAAATTATTGGTATTGGACAGAAATACTTGGTATCGAATGACTGTATGCAAAAAACTCTAAAGAAATTTAACATTTACTGATAAAATCAATCAAGTTGGTTGATTGGTGGTTGGTTGGCATATCACCTGATATGTAGTCATTTAAGACTGATTTTTTTTCGGGCAATTACATAGTTTCAAGTAACAATTCCTATTTATCAATAACTATTTGCAAACAAGTATGGGGGAGGGAATCCCTATGGTGTGGTGGGTAACATGCTGGACTGCAACATGGTAGTAAGAAAGTTCAAACTCCAGTCATGCTATTAAATTCAGTTTTGGACTAATACTCCAGCCAAAGGTATGAACTCCCTCATCCCTCCACCAGTTGGTTTAATAATACTGCCCGTGTTCTTCTACAAGAATGGCTTTAACATTAAATAACCCACAAAGGTTGATATGCCATTAACAAAAAACTAAACCAAACCAAACAAGTATAGTTTCAAGTAACTATCCTTAACTGAGATAATTTGTACACAGTTATATGGTTTCAAGTATTCCGATCAAATAGAATTAATTTGTATGCACTTATATAGTTTCAAATATTTCTATTGCACACTAAAAATTTGGAACCAATTATGGGGTGTAAAATGATATTCCTATTTGATTATGATAATTTTTACACATAGTCAAGTATTCCAACTGAATATGAATAATTTTCCATAGGAAAGGCATGAATTCAGCTCTCCACCAACACTTTGAGTTGGCACCTTTTAGTCATGTAAAAGAACTCCACCTCCAGTATTCAATAAAATATCAAGTGACAGAATTCCAATAAGCTAGTATGATCTTTTGAATGTTTCTTGGAGAGGAGATTAACACTATGACCTGATTGATATTGCATTCAAAGATGAAGGTCCTTTTCTGTATGAATGGAGAGTCATTTCATTGCCATTACCCCCAAGTTCACTCTGATTTGGAGTGGTAGTACCTGCTAGTCCCATCAATGGATCCAAAATATCTATTTGAAAAATATTTTGTGTCTATGTGTTTAGAATGTGCAAGTGGCCTAAGAGTTAATAATGTCACAAAGAAAGCAAATGATGAATATATATATATATATATATATATATATATATTATGGGTAATGTTGTTTGTTATTTTCATAAATAAAGAATGTTCAATATTTTTGAAAGAGCATATGTATCTGAGTTAGGATAGCATTGACTCTAAATTAATGGTGCTAGGTAACTGTTAGTTTCAGGCCAATGCAGTCATTAGACCAATTAACGATTGTATAGAATAAATAAATTTGATAAATAAATTAATAAAAATAAATGAATAAATTATTATCACTAATAATAATGATAATAATCAATAAATAAAATAGAGTAATAAATTAAACATAATGGAGCAAATAAACAAATCACAAAATCAATATATTAAAACCATATAAATAACTATGCAGTATTTACCTGATTACCCTTCCCAGAATGCCCCAGAAACTATATCACCCTTCCCATCATACCCCACACAACAGAATATAAAGGATTGCCACCATATGGAAAATTCTTGGTCTTATGATT
The DNA here is from genome assembly GCA_963585895.1 of Sepioteuthis lessoniana. Taxonomy (NCBI): domain Eukaryota; kingdom Metazoa; phylum Mollusca; class Cephalopoda; order Myopsida; family Loliginidae; genus Sepioteuthis; species Sepioteuthis lessoniana. Next base: position 83,294,855 of record OY757931.1, on the reverse strand, counting down.
ACTGAGAAGAAAAACTGACACTCACTAAGCATTGTTGGCTCTGTCTCTACACTATCCTAAATTTCATTTATACATACATACATATATATATATAAATATATATACAGATATATATATATATATATATATATATATGTATGTATGTATGTATGGAGGTATATATATTTCTCTCTCTATTTCCTTCTCTCTTTATATGTGTGTATGTGTTGGCAGACATATACACTCCAAAATGTCATTCTCAGAAATTAATTTGTTTTTACATCTTCCGTTGATTTTACAGTCTAACATTTTTTGTTCCGTTTTGACTCCTTTTTCAGCCATTTTTTTTCTGTTTCTCCCAAATTGAATAATTTTTTGTCCTCATAAAGAAACGCCTTTCCATCACTATTTTTGTACTTTTGATATTTTTCTTTTCCATGCAAAAATATCTTTGCAGGGTCCATTAGATAAAATCAGTTGTAAATCTTTCAAAAGGACCAAAAATTACATGAGATTTATTTCTGAATTGTCGATAGGAAAAACTTCTTTTTTCTTTTGACTCAGTTGTCTTTCCCCTTGGCTTTCCTATCTGAATTGTCTTCATTTTCTTATTCAGCCACTTAATGATATTAAGTTGTCGACTGTAAATAACAATGAGGTTAAAGGAGAAAGCTGAAGACATTACGATGAAAAAAATCGTGGAAGGTTATTATTAAAAGAAGATTTGGGTGAGGCTCAAATCTGGTTAAAAGGCTTTCAAGATTTGCATAAACCCTGCAGTTGTCATATTTGGTTAGATTCTTTTTTTAAATCAGTATAGAAGTTTCCATAGTTAAAGGTGAAAACAATGTCAAATTGGTAACCATTTTGTATAAAAAATATAAATGTATAAACATATGGAGAGGAAGATGAATGAAGAATATATATGAAAAAATCAGTTCTGTTTCTTAATGCTAAAATACCTTTATGAACTTTTCATTAAGATTTTTTCTTATTTTTTCAAAATTGATTGATTGACTAATTGATTTTAACAATATTTCGACCCATCTAGAAGTTAAGGAATCATATCCATTGTATATTTATATTTACATTGTTTGTATAATTGTTTAAGAGTATTTTGCATATATTTGTATGGTTTCAAGTATTCCTATCTAATACTTATAATTCATATACAATTATATGGCTTCAAATAATTATCTTAATTTGATGATAATCATTTGACTGCTCCCAGTAATATGGTTTCAAGTGACTCATAATAACAACCTTTAGAAAACATTTATAGCTTCAAATAACTATTCTTATACAAATAATTAATGGTGTCAAGAATTCCAATCTAAAACTCATAATTTTCAAACAGATCAATTTGATACATAGATAAGACCCTAACAGGTATTATAACTCTGGGCCAAAGTGGACCTGGGAGTAATTGCAATGAAGGAGTGACTTTATACTCTCCAGAGCTCCAGAATTGGACCCTTGCCATCAGATACATACCCAGGACACTGATATTGGAAGAGAATATGTGATAGTTTGTGGAAAAGATTGTTCTTCAATAGTCTTTAGTAACAAAATAACTTGTTGACCAAGCAGATTTTCTGTATTGTTTGGTTCTTGAAAGTAGTCGGTTATTTTTGGCAGTTTCCAGTTAGATCATATTATGATGTTAAAAAACAGGATTGACTTTTTGATTATTCAACATGGATAGAGTGGTAAAAATCTGAACAGTTGATACACAAGATGTCTGTTTATAATTCCAAGATATTTAGAAAAGAAAGAGATTTTTAGCAATCTTACTTTTTATCTCAATTCAGTTTCCATTAATACTTACACTCATTATGTTCTCTGGTGTGATAGCTTTTAAAAGGGGCAGATAATAAGATATTTTGGATATTGTGGGCACAACATTAGCAAATGCTATTCAATTATTTATGTCCTGTTACTCAAACTAAAGTTGCTATCATGGAGCATTTGATCCAAATTGACCTCAGATGTTTAAAATATATTTTTAAATAATTGTCTCTATTAAATAAAAAAAGTATTTTAATGGCAATTTTTTTTTACGTGGACAAAACCAAAAGAAAAGAAAATCATTCGATTTTAGAAATTCAGATGAACTCAAGAGAACATTTTAAAAAATATATTATAAAATAAAAATGGAAAATTTTTTAGAATGAGTTAGTAATTTGGATATTTACTCATTTTGTTTAACCAATCATTTTTTTCTATAAAAACTAAAATATCTTGGTGTATAATTTGTTCTTAAAAGCCAAAATGAAATAAATCCATTTGTGAGAAAAACAAAAAATTATCCATTAGTTTAAAATGTTTATAATTGTTGAATGAACAGTTGTTGGTTTTGTTTTATAATTAGACTGATTGGTAGACTAATAGGCACATAACCGAGGGGCATAATCCGCTCAGTGTTGCTCATGAAAACAAATTCAAGAGTAAAGTAAAAAAAGAACGACAAAAAAAAACCCAAACAAAACAAAACAACCCCCGCAAAGAAAAAAACTAAAGTAAGAAAAAATTAAAAAACAGATAAATCTATTATGCATAAAGTGTGTTAAAAATACTGAACCTGAAGTTTTATTTACAAAGACAGAAATAAACAATGAAGAAAACGTTAATTTTCTTCAAAATATTCCCCTTGGCACTTCATACACTTCTTTGATCATTTGGTTCCGTAAATAGCAAAAATGGCACATCAGAGTGAAATCTTATAGTTTTTACGAGTTTTTAGAAAATAAAAGAATTTCAAGTTCGAAATGCAAATTATTAAATCACGTGTTGTGGGGGTCTGCATCTGTGCTCACTCAAATCGGATAATTTCTCTAGAGAGATAATAATTAAATGCTAATTATATGGTACTTATCATTATTTATTTATTTGTTTATAAATAATTATAATATGAATTCTATAAACCGAATGCAACTCAACATAGAGCTTAATGATTGCCAAAGATGGCCTTTATGTGAGTAACAATAAAATCTATTTTATTTTCATTAGAAAGATTTTATGCTTTGCATCTGAAGTATAATTTTTCTTTAGTATAAATATGTCCTTTTACTTTAAATAAATCTAAAAACAAACTTTCATCAATTTTGTATCATTCTAAAATACAAAACTCTGAATAGTGTATATATATATATATATATATATATATATATATATATATATATATATATATATGTATATGTATATATATATATATATATATATATATATATATATATATTATATAAATAGATAGATTATTGGTACATACAAATTTAAACAGACAAATACTAAGAGACATATGCAATAAGGGAGATAGCAATATATGAAAAAAAAAATTATAGGAATCACAGGGGCCCTTTCATCTGACATTTGTCAAGCGAAAACATTAGAAGTTGTTTAAAACAATGTAAATTGATTAAATTGGTTAAAAGGGGGGTGAAAATGAGAATGATAGCAAGACCAAGGGGGAGGAAAAAAAAAATATATGTATATAGATATATATATATTATACATATGTGTGTGTGTGTGTGTGTGTGTGTGTGTGTGTGTGTGTGTGTGTGTGTGTGTGTGTGAGAGAGAGAAATTGTTCTTGTAACTTTGTTTAAGTATTTTTGTGTTCATGTTGGGTTTGTGTGTGTATATGATTGCCTGTATAATTTTGAATATGCGTTTGTATATGCTTGGCCATGTGTTTGCATCAACATGTTTGTATGCATGTGATTGCAAGAGTAATTTTGCTTGTGTGTTTGTGAGTGCTTGCCTCTAGGTGTATTTGCTTTTAAATGTGCATGTATGCGTTTATGTATTTGTGTATGAGCGTACATATGTGTCTGTGTTTTCAATCAAAGATATTACCAATCTTTAATAAAAAAGAAAATGCTCAGTAGGTTATCTGCCCTTGTTTAGGATGTTTAAGAAACAAGAAAGTCTGGAGCCAAAACAATACTTCCCTATGTCTTTTGTTACTGAGTCTAAACACCTTAAAAACAGAGTTTTATCACTTTTTGATCACTTTCAAGATACAGTTAATGGCTTCTCATATTATATATTCAAATTCTATTGCTTCAGCTGTTTTAAATGTCAGCTCAGACCCCTCTCTCACACACACACACTCACACACACATGCGCTGAAGCAAATACATACATATAGACCCAAGGAAATATATGCATTTAAAGGTAAATAAGCAAATACACTCAAATATACACACATATACAAGAGCATATACTTACACACTGACACATAGTCATATATAGAAGCAAATTCACATGTGCACAGATAGAGGAAAACACACACACACACACACACACACACACACACACACACACACACACACACACACACACACACACACACATCTACTTGCACACATACATGCACAAACAAATACACACAAACATAAACACAAAGGAACACAAGTATCACACACGCACACATGTACATACACAGATTAAAAGGAAAGCATACACATGCACTACTAGTCAAATATATTTGGCTGCCCTCACAAATTTATATTTCTTATCCTAAAAATGTTATTTGTAATGAAACAAGTTTTAAGCACCACAATTGTTTTATTTATTAAAACTAAATATAAGTTTTCCGGAGCCGCATCAAATACAAATGAAACCAGAGAACATAAAAAACTTTAAAAACTTTTTGTTCATCAAAATAATCCCCTTTGGCTGTTATCACTGCTTCACAGATTCTTGGCATTCTTTCTACTAAAGACTGGAGGTATACTGAAGATATTTTTTCTCAGTTTTCCTGTTAGAGTGCCAGAGGTGAGCCAAATTTGTGGGTTGCTTTGCTCTGACTTTTTCGTCAAGTTCATTCCACATCTATTCAATGGGATTTAAGTCTGCGGATTGTACCGGCCAAGATGTCAGTTGAAAGATGTGTTGCTCCCTTTTGCTTTGGGTCATTACCTTGCATAAGTACAAATCCTTGATGACCCACAAGCTGCATTCCAGATGGGATCGCATGATGCTGTAGTATGCAGTGATAGCCAGTCTTATTGAATTTGCCCTTCACCTGGTGCAAATGCCCAACATTGCAATTGGTAAAAGCCCTCCACATCATTAAAGAGCCTCCTCCATGCTTTACAGTTAGTATGATTTAGAGGGTTGAAGCTCTTTCACCAACTCTTTGCCACACATAAACCCTCTTATTTGACTGAAAGATTTGGACTTTATTCCACTGCTCTATTGTCCAGTCTTCATGCACCTTGACCCACTGGAGCCTTTTGACATTGTTTTGCTTTCTCAACAGTGGTTTCTTAACTGCATTTCTGCGATATAGGCCAGCTTCACTGAGTCTTTTCCTCACAGTGTTTGTTGATACATTTATTTTTATGACATTGGTTCAGCTGTACTATGACATTTGGAGCAGTTAGCCTTCTGTCAAGCTGGTGACAGATTAGTAAGTCTTCTGCATTGGTAAAACAGGTAGTATCTAGCAAGCAGTAATTCAACACAAAATAGTGTAATGTGAGTTCAAATGGTGGTATGATGTAACTTTTGAAAAAAGTTTTATTTATACTCAGTATTAAAGAAGAAAAACACTTTCAAATCAATTTTTCAAATGATATCTGGTTATACTTAGGTCAAAGTTACTGAGGAATACTTGTATTTGGTATGATGAATAAAACAATTGTGGTACTTAACTTGTTTCATTAAAATTACATTTTTAGGATGAGAAATTCAGGTTTTTGGGGGTGGTCAAATAGTTTTGACTAGTAGTGTACAAATACAGAGATAAATACTCACATATACACAGTAGAAAACACTCTTATGTAAATAAATAAGTACAGACATTACAAAAACAAATATACACCCTGATGCAAGCACATACACTTTATACACATGTACCTAAAGAGAGGCATACACATACATATACATGTATATGCTTAGATATGCAACCAATGATCAAACAACTTTTATTAATAGTAATGAAAATTTTATATAAAAATAGTAAATATATAAATATCTATGAGAGTCGTTCCAAAAATTCTAAGCCTCTCCCAAAAAGAAGGGCAGAGTTGACCATTTTGTTGTGGCAACACATTATGATAACTAGAAAAACTATTTCCGATTTTGTCTTCATTTCTGTGCAGCTGAAACTCAAAAGTAAAATCTTAAAATGGATGAAAAAGAGGCCCAAGCAGTCATGAAGTATGTGCAAAAGAAAGATATGACATCCAAAGAAATCCATGAAGACCAGATAAATATATTTGCAGATGACTTCTCTTCCTATGCAACTGAAAAGAAGTGGGCAGTGGAATTCAAGCAAAGCAGCGAAAATACAGAAGATAATCTTTGGTCGGGTTATCCGAAAACCTCAAAGGCTGATGAACAAGTTGATGCCATTCACTGCATGTTTTGAATGACAGACATCTTACAGTCTAGGAGATAGCTAACTCCATCGGCATTAGTTCTGGTTCATTCCACACTGTTTTGAATGAAATCTTGGGGATGATCAAGCAGTCTGCAAGATGGGTTCCAAGAATGTTGACCTCAGAGCACAAGCTGAAAAAGGTTAACATTTTCTGGACACTTCTGTATCACTTCCAAGCTGACACTAAGAATTTCCACCTCAGATTTTTAAGTCAGGATGAAACCTGGGTTCACTTCTACAAATCTGAAGCAAAGATTCAGAGAAAATTGAAGAAATACACTCATTCTTCATTTGCAAAGAAGTTAAAGCATCGCTTGGCAAGGTAATGTCTGAAGACATATTCATGTAAAAAACAAAGGAATAGTTATTTATGGACAGTACTATGAATTAGAATTAAGACAGCTAAAGGAAGCAACCAATTTAAAACACAGAGGGAAGCTGAGTGCTGGTGGTCTCTTGCTCAAGGATAATCCACCCATTCATACTGCAGCAGTTGAACCAGTAAACTGTAGACTTAGCTCTATCTGACTTCCTCCTATTTCCTAAACTCAAATCCCACCAGTCACCGTTTTGTAAACAATGATGAGATCATAAATGCTTTGGAGGAATTTTTGGAAGACCAAGATGCCACCTTCTTCTCTGATGGAATTGTAAATCTTGTGTATCATTTGACCAAGTGCATTGATGTCTGAGGAGACTATATTAAAAGTCATCATGTTTCTCTGACTCTCTCTTGGTGAATCTTAGAACTTTTTGAACGATCCTCGTAATAAAGAAATTTCATTGAAAAAGAAAAAGTTTTCCTTGACTGTGTAAACTCTGTAAAATCTATTATAAACTCTCAGATAATTTTTGTACAAATATGTTTGTGAAATCTACCACATATACATCTATATACTTGTAAAATTCAGGATAATCAAAAGCGAGAATGTCACAAAATACTAGATAGAGTTTCTCCAAATAATTTCTGATGGACACATAAAAAATCAACCACTTTTGGTGCTTCAAGCTTTTCATGGTTTGACAATTTTTGCATTTTGACTCTGTTGTCTGTAAAAGCTGTAAAAAAAAAAAAGAAAAGATTCCTTTTCGGAGAAAAGCAAGTTTTTTTTTTTTGCAAATAGCCATCACCATAAATTCATAGCCATTCTTCTTGATAAAAACTATGGTAAAGAAATTTCAAAGGAAAAGAAAAAGTTTCCCTTGGCTGTATGAACTGTTTAAATTATATGATAAATTCTGAACTATTTTCCTTCTGATTCTGGTTGTCAAAATCCAGATTTTAAATGTCCAGCATTCACTCTTTCCTCGGTGAAAAAAATTAGGGGGAACCATTTGGTCAGCTGGGTACCATTTGAGAAATTATTATCAAATGTTGCCAATTCCTTTGAGTGAAATTTCTTCCCTCTATCATTTCCTCTCATCTGTGATTATCAAGGCTTATTTGTTAGACTGGAGGTCAAGATGAGACATCATTCATCCCATTCAGGAAAAGATGATTAAACCAAGCATTTAGAAAAAGAATCGATTCATTTTCTTAATGTTTTTATTAATTTATTAATTAATCTCTTGAGTTTAATAAGGAGATAAAATAATCTGCAAGAACAGAAGGTCTCTTTTCAACTTAACAGATGCATGCTGGGTAATGCAGGCCGATTAGAAAAAAATGTATTCTGTGAGGATATAAAAAAATTCAAAATAATTTTAAATACTTGTACCCAGGAGATTTTTTTTAAATTTTGGATATTTTATAAGAACATGATATCTATTTTTAGTTATTTTGTTAAGGGATTTAATAATAAATTCTAAAAATTGAATAACTTAAAAGTAAAAATATTTCAGTGTGTTAAAAATTTTGATTTTTTTATTCATCTTATCTGATCGAAAGTGAAAATTAGGGAATTCTTGATTTTCATCATTTTTGGAAGCTGTTTTCCTATAAATCCTCTCTATTCTGTGAGTGTGTTTGGGTATGTGTTTATCAACCTTTGAGAGTGTATGTGAATGTATGCTTATTTACATGCATGTGTATATGTGCATGTATACTGGTGAATACGTGCATGTACACAGGTATGTTAATGCATGTATGTGTGAGGGAGTATACACATACATGCAAGTGTATGTATGCATGTATTTGCATATGGATGTGTTTGTAAATATGTGCATGTATCCATGTATATGTATGGATGTGAGTATATATTCTTGTATGCGTGTATGTACAAAAAAGTAAAAATGAGTGAATTCTTAGTTTTCATCATATCAAAAGTTGTTTTTCAATGAATCATATATATTTCATGCATGTGTTTGCGTGAGTGTTTGTGAACTTGTATACATACACATTTATGCATGTATGTCCATATATGTGGGTGAATGTATACATCTACACAACTATGAGTGTGTGTGTATGCAGACATATTTATGTGCACGTATATTTACTTGTAGATGTGTGTTTGTATCCATGTATATGTGTGTGTATGTGTGTGTTTTGAGTGGGTATATGTATAAAGACATGTATATATATATGTATGTGTGTATGTGTTGTTTGGTTTATTTATTTAACAGTAGATCAACTTCTTTAGGTTATTTAATGCCAAAATTTGGTGCAAGTAATTTCAAGAATTCTTAACCAATACTGATGATTTATAAACAGATTTATTTAATCGATTGATATGACCCAAAAAGGTACTACCACTCTGGGTCAGAGTATTGTGACCTCCAGCAGTGAAACCTCACTACAAGAAACAATTTAGTGGTATAATGCTCAATAGGGAATACAGTCAGCATATTATAACCCCTCCACCACCAAATAGGTTTTAAGTGTGTATGTACATGTATGTGTATATTTGTGAGTGTATATATATATACATGTATGTGTGAATACATTTATATATATGTATATATGTGTTTTTTGTTAATGAGTGTATGTATATAGACATATATGTGTATGTGCAGGTGTGTATATGCTACCATGTATGCGTGCATATATGTAGTGTAAGTGTGCATATGTTTGTATTTTGGTCAAATCCAAGTTTTTTTTTGTAATACTCATTTGTATTGTTCCTCTGTGTGTGTGTGTGTGTGTGTGTGTGTGTGTGTGTGTGTGTGTGTGTGTGTGTGTGTGTGTGTGTGTGTGTGCGCGCGTGTGTGTGTGTGTGTGTGTGTGTGTTTTACATTAAAAATATTAATAACCTGAAATAAAAAAGAAAAAGCTCTTTTAGTTATCTGTTTTAGTTCATAACATTTGTGAAACCAATGTCCAATGTCCACTCAGTGATATCAGGTAACTTTGTGAGAAAGAAGAGGTGTCAGAAATAAACATACGATCTTTGAATTTGACACAATACTCTCCAGCAGAAACTGCTGAGGTCAAGAGCAGAAACTTCCATTTCAGTACTTTGTCTATATTCTCCTCACTTATGTTTAACAGCAAAGGTTTTTTTCAAATGATTTATGTCTTCATAGAACTGTTATTCATATTATATGCCTTGACATTTACTATGCTTTTTATGATTAAAATAGATATATATGCTTCATTCTTATTTTTGACACAAGTCATTCTATATAATAAAACTTATTTAATGTTTGCTTCAATGTTGTCCATTTCTCTTTCATTCTATACAAAAGAAAATATATGCAAACTACAACCCTGGCAAAAATTATAAATTAACACACTTAGAGAATGTTTATTTTATTTGCTAAATATTTCACTTTTCTCTATGTAAATTCCATATTATTCAGCTAATTATTTACAGTTCTATTACAAAAATTGACTTCTTTTTTGACCTGTTTATATTTTTCATGTTTGCTGTACATTTTCTATTTTCACGGCTTATTGCTTTGAGTTTTCTATTCTGATTCTTTAATTTTTTTTTAAGTCGACCAGTATGATTTACTTTTTTAAGTACTCTATTTCTTTTATATCTGGTCACAGTCGACTAGGAACAACCAATGCCGTTCACTAACCAACTGCGGATTGCTTTCTTGAATTAGTTTTATGATCTTTTCCATTGTTTTAATTGACAGCTGTTTGTTGGAGTCATGTTCACTTTCAGTTATGTATGCAAGAATAAATATTTCATGTACACAATGTACATGATGGTAACATAACAAAGAAAGAATTAAAAATATGTCCCAATTACTAGAATAATACACATATTTTTCCATGAACAAGGCCAACCTGACTTGGTAAAAATAGCCTTTACTATTCTTTGCCAGGATCAAAGACTGTGTCTACTGATCAAAGACCTAAGTTGAAAAGGGATTGAGAATTGGTTTCTGGAACTGTTATGTGACCCTCAAATTGTCAATTCTTTAAGAGAAATTATTTATTGTAACCCTCACCAGCCTTTTGTTTGAATTAAGGAGGGTATTTCAATTGAATACTTAAAAATAAATCTTATATTTTTTATGTTATGTATATTTTTATCATCCATAATAAACCTTCTGCTGGAAAGAAACACGTTTTTTTTTTTGGTGTAGCAGCCTTTATACCAGAGCTATTAACTTTGGGAGAGCCAAAGTTCATAGATCATGTTGTCAAAGAGTAGTACTGTTGGAATTCACCAGTCTTTTATCAGGTTCTCATTTCCAATAGCAACAGGTATCCTTCAGAGACTTGTTTTTCACTCAGGCATCAAACCCTGGCCAAAGGTTTGTTAATTAAATATTTTCCCCTCAAAACAGTACTAATAACAAGATATATGGCTACACTGCATAACCAGACACTGGTCACTTACAACAGGCATATCAAAGGAGCCATGTAACGTAATTGTTAATCTGTTGGAAAAATGGTCAAATGGAATTAGAAAGAGTGATTATTTGATATTTCACATCATTCTCAGAGAGTTATGAATGAAAATGACCATTCTTGACAGAATTCAGAAAATAAGTAAACAAACAAAATATCTATGTGGAGAATTTTCACCATGAATCTCATTGATAAAAATGAGATGTTTTACTTTCTGGTAAGCATTAAATAATGTTCGGATGATAGTGCAAATAAACATGACAATACTGAATAAATTATCTTGAATAGTTATCGGTTAATCAAATGCTGATAACCTATAAGCATGATAGTTGGAGTTACTTACATCCTTTAATATGTTTAAGAGATCTTTCTGCCCAACCTTGGAAATTGAATTTTACTGCTTATCTGTTTGTTTCTCCTTTTAAAACAGAAGTGTTGTGGTTAACAAGTCTATTCTTCTCTACTGTAATAATTGAACAATCTTCTTATTGGTTTCTTGTTCACATTTTAAAACCTGATCCCTCACCCTCTATAACATGTAGAATGACAGGAAAACAGACTTTTTTTTAATGTAAAAAGCAATTCATTATTTCTATGTAGGATACTTTTATTCTTTTCTTTTATTTTTTTTTCTTTGTTGTTTTCCAACTTAGCCACTTTTTTATTTCCTTATTGACAGTTATCTGGCAAAAATCCATCTTAGTCTGTGTTTCCTAGTTTCAGCTTCAAATTATTTTAATATTTCTCCCTGTTTATCTTTAGTGGCTTTTGTATAAGGAAGCCTGAGTACAATATCAGAATCATGGGGCAGAGGCTGGTATCACCAATTCAGCTAAAATGATGTAAGATCATTATAAAAACAAGCAAAAATATGTACCTTGCCCCTGGGGCAAGCATTTAAGTTTCAATATAGTAAAATATTACATTAAATTGGAAAGACTAACTAAGCTAAAAAGGAATACATATAAAAAGATTACCTTTAAAATTAGACAAAGCAAAACAACAAAATAACAAAATTCAAAAATAGCATTTAATATTATTCAAAATTGAATTATAACATTAAACTTTTTAGAAATAGAATGAGTATAATCAAAGATAAGAACAGTTTGGATCCTAGCTTTTTTCATCACTCCCAGCTTTAATGGCCAAATTTCATAATTGAACTATTTAACTAAATTTGTAATTATAATTATTTCTTTTAGTTAATGGATTACTTTTAAGGTTTGTCAATGGGATTTGTGTTCATATTGATCAAAATAAAACCAAACATTTAGAAATAAATTATGCAGTGTAGATATTTATTAAGATCAAGTTTTCAAGATTAATATGCAAAATAAGCCCTCCCATTCACACCATCAGCTGCCATTTCCTTGTATGTATAAATATAATTGTATATTCTTACAATGCAGAGAAGGCCTACAATATAATTAATATAAGAAGAATATCTTGATAATTGAGATAAAAATAAAATCATAGAGAACCTGACCCAAATGCTGACCCAAATAATTGATGGAATTAGTTTTGTTTACTTAGTTTTGTTGAAAGGCAGGCACATACACACACACACACACACATAATTTCCATTATAATAAATGTAATATGATTGAGCAGCCTAAGGAGAGTTAAAGTTAGAAAGAGAATGGGAGGTTAATTTCTGGGGAAGGAGAGAGAGAAGAAAAAATAATAAGAGGAAAAAGCAGACAAAGAGTCTACAGAATGGCCAGTTAGTCTGGCCAAAGAATTTGCAGTAAGTCAGAAAGTAATGGGTGAATGAGTACAGTAATTAAAAATGGCTACAAAAAACCCAGGGTCCCAAATCTTCTGGACAGGTATGGATCCACTAAAAGCAGATATGTTCCTCCCTTTGACACCAGGTAGAAGTAAGGGGACCACTCGTGTTTGAAAATCAGTTGGCTAAGAGACATGATGAGGTAAAAACAACAGTTGAACACCAGCTACGAAGATGTGAAGATGAACGAAAGTTATGAGCCCCATTCTGGGGGGAGCACCAAAAATGGGTCTCACACTAGACACAGTTGTGGAGACAAAACCTGCAAACAAGTACATTACTTTAGAACTGCAAAAGAAAACCAGAAAAAAAATTCAAGGTCTGTGTCTGCTCTCTCTCTCTCTCTCCATATGATATATTGTTTTCCTTTGTTCTGCTAACACAATTGATTCAGTTTTTGTACACTGTTTCTTTCTCTTGATGACTACTTAAAAAGTGGAGTAGTGAATAAACTTTTGTGTTAGTGATCTAAGACAGAGTTTCATGTGTTTGTCACCTTTTCCTAAAACGAGGGGACAACCGTATATTTGGTGTGTAACACTACAATGTTCTCTTTGGTGCTGTAGCATTACAACCTTCTATTTAAGACCCGTAATGGCACATAACAATATTGACATCAGAATGTTTCAAGTTTGAGAAAAGAATCAGAATGAGAGATAATCCTAAAATTAGTTGTTGTGTTGACTGAGAACAAATTATGTTTGAAAAGGCTGGGTTTTTTCTAATTACTCCTACATGATGCTGAAAAGTTTTTGGGTTTAGTAAGAAGAAATTATCAAGAGCCTTGCTACTTTGCATATTCACCCTACAGTTCAATCCTGCTTAAAAATTGACCTTGCTCCACATCCTGTCTATGGGATTTGGGTAAACACATACATACCAAACGTAGTGCGATAGACAACAACTATAGAAGGCAGTAATTACTGGGGATACGGTTACAAGACTCATCATTCCTATCCGAGGTCATGGTAAATCACCTGAAGAAGGCCAGAGGTGAAATTTGGCCAAAACTTAGGGAAAGAAGAAACAACACAAAAAACTACCAAGATGAGTACAAAAAATCTGCAATAAATAAAAATTAATTCTCAAATTAAGAATCCTCATCTCAAAATGATTCCAATTAAAGACAATTACATACATTTAGACATGTTTGTCACAAGAGGGTTTTCCTGTGTCTTTTCCCCAAAAGCAATGATTAACTGGTTATTTATTATTGAGATAGAAATATCTGATAATTTGTTGAATGTCATGACAATTTTGTAAAAGAAATCTTGGTAGTCATATCATGGTCAGTTCCTATCAGAGACAGATTTCCTTGATGTACTTGAATCTATGAACACAGGTTTGATCTTTGTCTGATGGGACTAAAGTATAACATCTGGTAAAAAACTTGACTTAAATTGACCTCATACTCAGGAATCAATCACAATACTTGAATCTACTCAATATGCTGATAAAGAAAAAAAAAAACGTCTGCAACTATGGCTCAGAAGAATCATAGAAGCAGCAGAATTTTAATCTGATTTTCCTAAAAGTTGATCTTAAAGCTAAGAGATCAAAAGATTGGAGGATCATCTGTAATTTTAAATTCAGATCTGAGCCAAGGATCAATTCAAGGTCTTGGAACAATTTACCTTCATCTATCTAATACATGACAAAAAAAATGGGTAGTCAGATGTTCACTGACCAAACTTGCACTGGAAGGGGAGAGTGGTTATCAACTCAGAAGAAATAAAAAGAAGAATTATAAAAAAGGCAAATAAACTCTAAGAGTCAACAGCTGGCTAATTAGAGAGGATTTTTTATAAAGATACAACGGAGAAGTCAGCAGGAAACAACTTCTTGAGAACAATCATGGTAATATGCAGTTAGCAGATAAAAGGAAGTTGTGGAGAACCATGATTATCCATGTCTTGAAGAGACATTGTACCAAGAGAGAGTAGGAGAGAATGAGACTGACAGACAGACAGAAAACAGGAGAGAGAAAGAGAGACAAAAAGAGAGAGAGATAGAAAGAGAGAAAGAGAGAAAGAGAGAAATCCTTAATTATAAATAAGAAAAAGTCCAATATTTGAATGCTAAAACCAGAGATATAGAAGATATAGTACTTTTATTTTACGTGGTACAAGGCAGTATGTGCCTACTTGTAGGTTCTAGGCTAAACTCAACAATAAACATTGGTCTGTTCGGGGATGAGGATGTAGTCTGAATTGGAGTGTGGGACTGCTCTGTTGCGGGTCCAATAATTCAATTACTGGTTGCAGAGGCTGGGTGATTGGAGACCTACTTGTGCTGTACTTTGGTTATCTAGGGATGTGTCAATGTGGCCTTGGTGTGTTGTGTTAGTCAGAGCAGTGGATGCTCGTAAACTATGGTGATGCAGAAATCCACTGCTGTGTAATGCTGGAGCTGGTCTGCAATTGGGGCTGTTGCTTGTTGGTGCAGGACTTGCAGCTTGGTTAAGCTGGAGTTGGTCTTCAAGTGTTGGCTGCTAGAAGGTGCAGGAACTGTTGCTGGGTGAAACTGGAGCCGGGAGGGAATAGTGAGAAGACAAAATGTGGTCTCAGAAGACTTTCTGAGGTTAGCTTTCAGAAGAGCTGTTTGATTATAAGACTTTCTGAGATTAGCTCTCAGAGGAGCTGTTAGATTGTAAGACTTTCTGAGATTAGCTCTCAGAAGAGCTGTTAGATTGTAAGACTTTCTGAGATTAGCTCTCAGAAGAGCTGTTTGAATGAGAAAAGCAGCTGTGGTTGGTTTAGCTGACTGTGCTGTGTTCATGGCTGTAGTTGGTTCCTGCATTGTCTGCTGACTGGAGTCAAGACAACAGCTGTTGGGTAGGCCTGGAGCTCTGTATCTCTGGCAGCTGCTTCTGATAAGGCCTTGGTCTGAGTGCAATGACCAGAGGAGGTACAGATAACTTTCCTCACCCACTGGCGGTCACAGCTAGAATGTGTATATTTGTCTCTGCCTCCCACCAGACAGGACTTGACCAAAGGTCAAATGACTTGAAGGTCAAATTAGTGGGGAATTGGGGAGGGGAAGATCGGGCATAAGCCAAGGCAAAAGTCAAGGTTTAAGCCCTGGTGGACTATACTAGTCATCAACCCACTTAATGTAATGTGGGCCTGATAAACCTGGCTGGACATGGACCCATACGTGTCCCGGTACGGTACGGATGCTTGATGTCTGATTATAGCTTAAACTGAACCAAGAGGGCCAGTGCTATACAAAGATATCAAAAATAACAATAATGCAGCTCACCCACCCGGAGGTAGCCCAGCCAAAGCCGAGGGGGCTTTTGACCTCAAGTCTGTCATTGAGCATTGACAGTCCAGCAGTTTTTGACTGTTGATTTTATAAAGGGGTTGTCTACTACCACTCTGATTGGCTATGAAATGCTTTATTTTGTAGTTATGAATTTTAAAATTATGGAAGATTATGAAAAACCTTTTAAAAACTTCAATATTTCAAGATAGATTCCTCATTACCAAAATGCAAAACTTTATAAATGTCTGCAAATTGGAAAACAGAATCATCAAAAGTGAAACAAGTAGAAAAGGTTTCAAAATTGTTAAATCTTCATTCTTAATACTATGATCTTGTTAAATCATGGTTGGTTGGTTGGTTGGTTGGTGGGTTTTTAAGCATAATTTACCCTTTTAAAGTTATTTGATGATGAAATCAAATCTTTCCTGTTTTACAAACAATTACAAAATTTCAAATAAATAATGATTCACATTTGAAAACAATTTTCAATTCAAGAAAATTTTCTTTATAGACAGATTTGTACATATTCATATGGTTTCCATTATTTTTTTCTGATAAAAATAATTTATACATAATTTTATGATTTCAAGAAACTATTCTTATTTAATAATAATCATTTGTTTGCACACAGTCATTATCTTAATAAGGATACTTTTGATTATAAACCAGTATATCCTGGATTCCAGCCAAAGGGATCCTTATTTAGACTATATTTTGTCAGGAAATAAGAAGGATATTTTGATAATTAAGAAATATTTTATTTGTCAGTCCTTCATAGACAACCAAACGGTTTGAGGTAGAGCAACAAAATTTGATATACATACTTATCAGACCCTAAAAGAGGTTGTCATCTGATAAAAACTTTCTGATCCTCAAAGGAAAAAGAGGATCACATCAAAAGATAATATTTAACAATCAACCATGATTAGTGGGCATGGGAAGTCATACTGCTGCAGGACAGAATTAGTCAAACAGAATTTAAAATCAAAAAAATTCCAAAGAAAAAAAAAGAATTAGCAATTTATTTGTTGTACCCAAATAACCATTTACATTTAACAAAGTTTATTCCTAGATCTTTTTTCAGAATATGTAAAAATTTCAATTATTGCTCAGTTAAGACTGACAAGCCAGAAAGAACAAAAAATGTTACATCAATGAAATCTTAAGAGACCAAAAACGACCAATCAGAAGATCTCCACAATGATGGAAAGACAAACATCGAGAAAAAAGCAAAGAAATGGAAGTGCATCATGATCAGAAATACTAAAAAATCTTTGGATGGGAAATAAAAATGAAAAGAAAAGAAAATCTTAAGAGCTGGTTTATTAAAATAAAATACATTTTTTATTAAATTCTATGAAATATTTTATAAAGCATATTCACAGGATAACATAAAAAAATATTGTTTTCTGTTTTGTGGATTAATTTTTTATATTAATGCAGGTATTATATATTTGTATTTTAACAAGGCATTTGATATGGTATCTTTCGTATTTTATAGAAGTGAAAAGGAAAAAAGGGTAAATATTGGGAGATACTTTTTAACAGATTGAACGATGAAAGTAAAAACTGGTAACAATTATTCTGAAAAACAGAATCTGCCCTCCAGCATTCCTCAGGATTCAGTATTGAGACCTTTGTTGTTTTTAATATTCATCAATGATTAAACTAAGGATATATATCAGAAATAAAACTATTTGTTGAAGATGTCAGACTACTTATAAAGCCATTATCAAAAGAAATAAACAAATCAACCTGAATAGATTGTCGTTTTTGGTAGATATATTGAAATTAAAATTTCATATTGAAAAATGAAGAGTATGGGATCCAAAAACATTAAATTTGAATCTGAATCAAACAACAAGGAAATCAAAAAAGTAAATGAGGAATGCAATGTAGGGTTTAACAATGATGATTCATTTCTAGCTGACAATCATATTTTATCAATTGTATCAGGGGCAAATGGAATGATTGACTGGTTGGTTATAAATTTTTTTTCAAGGGAGGATAATGTTGTTTTAAAAATAAACTCAAATAAGACCTGATATAGACTATTGTACTCTGGCCTGGGTTCCAGTATCAAGACTTGGAAATTGGAGTGTAATATTGAAATTGGAGGACATGCAAAGAGTGACAAAAAAACAGGTAAAGATTAGAATACTAGGGAGAGATTAGAGAAAGTAGCATTAACTAATTAACTAGAAAGAAGAATCAGAGGTGATCTAATTAAAACTTTCAAAATAATTACTGGAATTTCTAATTATGAAGGACATTTTTTCAATATTTCTCTTCGAACTGGAAATTTACTGTCAAGGTAGAAATTAAAAAAACTATGTCTATAAACCAATCGAAAATTTTTTACTTTTAAAGTAATATATTTTTGGAATAAATTACCAAATCAGATCAAAAACAGCAAAAAGGTAAAAAAAAAAAAAAAAAAAAAGAAAAAGATTAAATTGGATGATTTCAGAAAAAATGAAAAGAAAAAGAATATGAGAGAGCATTTTTGAGAACTATCAGATGCGAATTACCGAGGATAATTTGATTTGTAGATAGATTAATATGTATATATTGTATTAATAGGGTATATGTTCTGTGTTTTTCTTTTTACGTTGATGTGGGAAGATTGTAAAATCAAAAATGCCCAAAGAGACATAACAAAGATAATATACAAATAATAAAACAATTTTACTGTTTGTAACTATTTGATGTAACTATTTAATTGACCGTAAAGATTGCAGAATAATTCAAAACTTTTACTCACCTTTTCATTTAGTGCTTCTAGGTATTTTTGTGAATCTCTTTCTCAAATCTTTGTAATTACTTGTTTCTTTTCCACAATGTTTTCATTAATGAAAATGCCATATTGAAAAATATCTCTTTTTAAATATCTTAATAGTTTTCTTGGTCTGAGGTATGATGATAATTGATTGTTTTTTTTTCTAGTAATGCTATGTTCATTTTCATCACAATATTTTGATTACTCTGTCAAGTTCAGATCCTAAAAATGACACTGAACCTGAAAAACAAGTTGCTTTTTTTTCTTATTGTAATTGATTGAGGTTGTCAGGTTGAGAAGAAACAGTATGTATCAGAAACACAAATAATGACTACACACCCAGTGAGATTCAAACTCTCTAAGGCAGAATTTGAATTTCTCTGAGAGCTTATTCTTTGTTTTTGCTTCTCTTTTGTGTTGTTCCTTATTGTCATAGAAAAGACAATTTGGTTTATCTGAGAATTAATTTTAAAAAACTTTTTTTTTATTTATTGCGGACTTTTTTGTCCTCATCTTAGTAGTTTTTGTGTTGTTTCTTCTTCACTACATTTCGGCCAAGTTTCACCTCTGGCTTTCTTCAGGTGATTTAAACTGCGACCTTGGATAGGATTGCTGAGTCTTGTAACCGTATCCCCAGTAATTACTGCCTTCCATAGTTGTTGTCTATTGCACCACGTTTTTGACCAAGTAAAACTCTGAAGAAGGCCAGAGGTGAAATTAGGCCGAAATGTAGTGAAGAATAAACAACACAAAAACTACTAAGATGAGGACAAAAAAGTCCGCAATAAATAAAAAAAAAGTAATTCTCAGATTAAGAAGCCTCATCTCAAAATGATTCCAATTAAAGACAATTTGGTTTAGTTGTAATAAAAAAGCAATTGAAATTAGGAAGATGAATGATAATATTAGTCAAAAAATTACTAATGATAAGGATTAAATATATCCAATACATACTTGTATATGGGTTAATATTTCAGGAAAAAATTTTTTGGCAAAATATTGGTTGCCATCAATTAATTAATAATTATTTGTAAAGTTAAAAATCAAACATAATGAAAAGGAGAATCACTTAACTTCAAAAATTAATTTTATTAATTAAGGATTTCATGACAATAAATAAAGGGTTGACTTAAGCTATCATCATAATTAGAATCCTTTCATTTTTTTGGTAAATCTTCAGAAATAAAACGAAAATAAACCAAATTTAAATAAACTCCTGTAATCATTTTTTGTCCGTTACCAATGACGAGACATCAATAGACCAAAGCCGTTTCACTAGATTCGTTTTTTGTTTTTTCTTTTTCAGTAGATATTCTACATTAAATACTGAAAGTACATAGGTGCCAATAATTGTGACAAGAGAGAGGAACATGTCACTTTTTAAAAAATATATTCACTGTTGCTACTAGTTTGAATTCAGCAAATTATGCATAATGAGTTTGTCACAGAAATTTCATTTAATTTTGTGGAAGATGAGTTTTCTGGATTCTATGAAGAATGTTAAATGCTAAAATAAATTCTAAATTAAAACAAACAAACATTAAAACAAATAACAGGATGTTAAGTTAAAAGAGATATTTTTATGTATCATTTTTCTCAATAAGTAATGATTTACAAAATTTGTTTTTAATTGTTGAATGTGTACATAAATATTTTTTGTATTCTTTGCTTTATTTGCTTACTTGTATGTCAGTCTTGAATTTCTTTGACGACTAAAACTGGTTATCATGGTAAAATTTTGGACTGATATTATGGTTTCAGAGGCTAGGGTATCTTATGTCTGTCTTGTTCAACTACTGAACTGCCACTGATCAGTGGGGTGGGTAGTTGATATTTTGACCTACTTCAAGAAAAAAAAAAAGATATGCTGTAAAAATCTCGCAGGAAACTGACAGTAGGGGATTTTTGTATTAGAGAATTCTCTTTACAGTTTTGTGATGGTAAATTGTATTGTTTTAATTTTATTTATTTTTTATTTGAGATGGATTTCTTAAGTCAAGGTTATATTTTTCAGGATAATAAATTCATTCTAATGATACTATCTATATAGTGAAACCTGTCTCTGATTTTCCTTACTGTCTTTTTGTTTCGTATGGTGGGATTTTATTTGAAGGAATTCTTTTGCACAAGAG
>OY757931.1:83261271-83268771 GCA_963585895.1 Sepioteuthis lessoniana | reverse complement strand
TTTATTTGATTTTTTTTTATTCATTTACATCTATTAAAATTCTTTTGATTTTGCTGAAATATTTTTCTACCAAGTTATTGTAAGTTTAGGTAGTACAATAAAAAAATTTCACATTAAATCCTTTTTCATTTAATGTTTATTTTATTTTTGGTAGATTTGCAAATAAAAGTTCACATTGGCTTCAAACTGACCAGTTCTATAAAATATAAACTTTTTTATTTGTTTGTTAATTTTGGCAATTATTTGTCAAGCAAGCTCAAGAAAAATGTTTAGGATAACATAAGTAAAATTTTAATTAGGATTTTAGAACAAGACAAAATTTTACTTCAGTCGACTAACCAATTTTTGCTCAGCATCTCAGGCAATGTGATAGTTGGCAAACTAGACTAGTGACTTTGAGTCTTATTAGATCCCCCATTTGAATGGCCTTGAGCCACATCTAAACAAAAAGCTTGATAAAATGCTAACCTATTTTTGTTTGTAGATACAGATTTTCTATATGAAGTAATAATGAGTACGATGCAATATTTTACATCATCTGCTTGAAGATTTGTTGATAAACCAAAGGAGAAATACTTAATGAAATGTGAATAATTCTATGATAAAAAATACTTTTTTCTTAAGAAGTTTTATTTTTTGTCCATTAAAAAAACTATTATTACAAATACTTATTGTTATAGTAAGTGAATCTACATAAAAAAAAAGTACTGATTATATCTTTTATATCTTTTAGATTAGCAATATCTTAGAAAGTCAAAATTTTTCTTTAAAAATATTCTGAGGATTTTTGTAGGGAAATATTTAAGAGATTTTTATTAACAGTTTTTTTTTTTATGTCTGGATTGTTCCACCTAAAATCATACAATGCAACTTATAAACATTAATGACCATCTTAAAAACCACATGTAATATAGAAAAAATTCTGATAGTTTATGTAGAGTTTTTTAGATTTTAGATAAGTTTTTAATTGTTTCACTTTTTAAGCTATTTTTCTGTAAATAATGGACTTGTTAAATTTTGATTAAATCTAAAATTGATTATTTTTTTCCCTACACTATTTCCAGTAATTTTATCAAAACTATTTGGGAATATTCCCTGAGATAATAAAACAATGTCAGAAAACTGTTAAAAAAAAGAAAATTAAAAGAAAACTTCTCTAACAGGTAATTAGAACTGACAAAATCTTGTTAAAATCCTGACTGAAAGAGAATTGGCAAATGTGTGATTTGGTGCCGTGATTTAGCGTAATGCAAATATGATATTTTAAAAAAGAATCTCACTATCTGGTTTTTAGTTTTTCTTACAGAGATTGAGAATAATTATTTCGTCACATTTCAGATGTTCTGAAGATCTGGAAACAAAACACATTATGGAACACAAAATACTAACAGCTTCTTTAGTTCCTCCAGGAAAAAGACATAAAAATTCAATGATTCGCTTTAACCAAACAATGGCTGAAAAAATTGCTTATAAAAATTTTATAATCATCATCATCATCATTACTGATATTTTTTGCTGTCAGTAATGCAGGTTCCTGCAGGTGATTTTTTTAAGATTTTTATGCATAGGTGAGCCAAAAGGAATTCTAGAAGAAATGAGGAATGCATTATATAATTCCATTTTTTTTTTTTGATATTGTTTTCTTCAAATTCAATGAATAGTATCAAAATCAACATTGCTTCTAAATTCAACTTTATGAATAAATAAACCTTCATTTGATTCTCATTATATATAGGCACAGATACATGGATGTATACGAATGTGACTTACATAGGGGTATGTAAATACATGTGCATCCATATTTCTACACGTAAGCATATTAATAAGTCTACAGTCTAACTATATAAGGAAGCATTAATTTTATATAATAGATATTATTTTCTCAGCATAATTTCATTCCATGCTACTGTACTTTATACATTGTAATTTATAGTGTACTTTATACATTGGCTGATATTACTCCTTTAAATCAAACATTATATTAAGAAGATTTCAGATCAAAATTCAGTTAATAAATACAAGACAAATTGCAGATTTATGGATTCACCTTTGCAGATATAAAAAGTAAAGGTGGCGACCTTCCAGTTGAGGTCAACCAGAAGGCTCCCTTTTCAATAGCTACTACACCGAGCTGTAGGGGAGGGTGCTACTCCTTTCCCAAGATTGCTCCACTTTACCCTTGATCATCATCATCATCAAGACGTGCCGCCAGCACGGATATCCTTGACCATCTCTCGCCACTTTTCCCTATCGTTCATCACCTCCGGCAGGTCTTCTGGGTTACATCCTGTGTCCTCACATAGCTGCTGTATCTAAGTTCGGGCTGGTCGTCCTGCTTTTGCTTGGCCATATGTGGGGGTCCATAGTAGTATGTCACTAACGAGCTCGTCTTTGCTTCTCCAGCAGTGTCCAGCGTGTCTGGCTCGTCTGACCTGTATAGTTTTCGTGATGGGAGGTAGGTGGCCGTACAGTTGGCGTCTCGTGGGGTGTTGTCGCCAGGACTTGTTCAGTATTGCTCTTAACATTCTTGTGTAGTTGCCGTCAAGTTTCTTCTCCAGCCGTTTGGTTAGCGTCCATGTAGTGCATCCATATAGCAGTATCGATACAACTGCTGCCTGGAAGAAACTGCGCTTCATTTCATCGGTCAGGTCTGATTTCCATATCATTGAGAGCCTATCTATAGCCGTCCATGCTTTCGTCAGCCGTGTGTCGATGTCGTTTTCTGTTGATGAGACGCTACTTCCTAGGTAGGTGAATTTGTCCACTAGCCTCAGAGAGGCTCCGTCTAGAGTGGTAATGTTGCCCGTTTGGTTGTAACACATATATTCAGTTTAGTGCGCATTGACATGGAGGCCAATGCCTGCTGCAGCTCGTTCCAAGCTATGCAGTAGTGTCTCTGCTTGATTAGGCGTATTCGCCAGTAACGCTAAGTCATCAGCGTAGTCGGCGTCTGTGATTGTTTTTGCGGGGTACCTTTTGCTTCTTTTCTTAGTCAGCTCGAAGCCATTTTCTCTGATTTTGTCGATCGAAGTTCTAAGCACGTAGTCTAGACAGATGATAAAGAGGTATGGGGCTAGCGTGTCTCCTTGTAGTACTCCTGCAACAATGTCGAAGTATTCCGTGTCTCCATCTGGTGAACGTACCTTTACTTTTGTGTTTTTGTAGAGGATCATTATTGCTGCTACGGTTTCTTTTGGTAGGCCGTATGCTAGTAGGATTAGTTCCATTTTCCCTCTGTGGATGGAATCGAAGGCCTTGGTAAAGTCGACAAATAGTAATGTCGCCTGAAGGTTTTTTGCCCGGACGCCTTCTAGGATTCTACGGATGGTCAGTATTTGTGAGGTTGTGGATCTATTTCTCCGGAAGCCATTTTGGTTTCTCCTAAGGATGTTGTCTATTTTGGGTTCTATGCGGTTTCGTAGAAGGGCATTGTAGATTTTGGCTGCTATGGATGTAAGCGTTATCCCTCAGTAGTTCTTGGCTAATCTGAGGTCGCCTTTTTTAGGGAAAGGAAGGATGCATCCCTTCATCCATCTTTCTATCCTATTTTGACTATAGACAGCATTGCATTGCCGGAGCAGTATATCGTCGAATTTTCTAGTCTTCCACACTTCTGGGGGGATCTCGTCTAGCCCTGCAGCTTTCCTATTTTTAATTTTTTTAAGAACCGATTCGAGTTCTTCTTTGGTGAAAGGCCCTAGTTTAATGTCTAATTGCTTACTGATAATTCTGGTGATCGGTTCATCCGTTATTTTCGGTGGGCTTCCTAGTAGATTTTTGAAATGCTGTTCCCACAGTTTTACTCTTTCTTGTTGGCTTGTAGCTTTCAATTTTGCTTTGGCTGTGCTCTTCCTTCTACTTACTTCGTTTATTGTTTGCCAGGCTATCCTGGATTATCTATCTTCCACCGAGTCTCTAATCTTATCTATCTGATTTTGTATGTATTCTGCCTGTTCTTTTAGATATATTCCTGCTAATTGATATTGTGCTTTTTCTAGTTTTCGGGCATTTGTGTTTGTTGGGTTCTTCCGATAGCTTTTGGAGGCAGTTTTCACGAGTGCACGTTTTTCTCTAACCTCTGATGTTTCCCAAGGGACTCTATATTTAGTTCTAGGTTTTGTTGGGATACACTTTGATGCCGCTTCTAGGTGTGCTTCAACAAAGTTTTCATATTCGTCATTTGGGGTAACTTTTTTTGTCTTATCTTGTAGTGTTTCGAATCTGTTTCTTAATTCTAAAGCATATTTGTCTCTAATGTCTCTGTTGTTAAGTAGGGCCCAGTCATAGCGCCTAGTTGTCACTATTCGTGTGGCGTTTTTTCGTAGGCTTAGACGTATTTTGGCCGTGACTATTTGATGATCGGAGGACACGCCCTCGAAAGTGGAGTATGCCTCGCAATTCATCGCACTACTTTTCCATTTTCTGTTTATAAAAAGGTAGTCTATCTGTGCTTTACTCTTGTTCGCGTATGTGTGGGTCCATAATTTTCCCTCCCTTTTTTGAAAGTTTGAATTGAGGCATGTTAATCTATTTTCTATCATGAAATCAATTAGATGTTGTCCATTCCTGTTTGACGTGTTGTGTAGGCTGTATTTGTTGTTTCTGTTTTTCCCGATTTGTGCATTCATATCTCCGCCAATGACTAGCAGGTTGTGTTTCGGAATGCTACGTACTAGTAATGATAGCTCCTCGTAGAAGGTGACTAGTTCGGTTTCTTCGCTGACATTGGTAGGGCTGTAGCAGGAGATGATCGTTGCTTTGGGGTTGCCATTAAACGTTGCGGCCATCATCCTAGGTTGTATTCTCTCAATGCTATTAAGTATTTTTAACGCTCTTGGTCCTATAAGCATTCCTACCCCTCCTACCGATGCATTGACAGAGTTTTTCCACGCCGATATAGTCACCAGCATCCATCCATTGCCAGTTTCATGATATTTGATATCTTCGGTGTGAGTGTATCGATGTTCTTGTATACAGATTATATCTATCTTATGTTCTACGGCTGATGCAGTTAGCTCTGGAAGTTGACCTATTCTATTTAGGGTTCTAACGTTAAATGTCGCTATCTGTATTGTTTGTTTGCATTTTAGTAGTTTGAGCTCTGTAGCTGATTTTTCGAACACTGAGGCCAGGGCTCCAACCTCAGCAGGATGCGCCCCTTTTTTACCCGCGCGAAGAGCGATGCGGTTTGTGAATGTAGTTTGAGTATGAGTCATGGTTATCTTTCGATGGCTGTTTTTTATTCTCATCTATAGAAGCCACTCTTATAGATGAGCAGCAGTAGTTCCCCGATCGAACTGACAATCCTGAGCGTTAAGCCGCAAGACTCAAACGTTCAGGAAATATTAGGCATTGCGAATTAAAACACCTTCATGTACACTATGCTGCTTCCCATGAGTACGTGGAGAAAAAAAAATAAATAAAGAAATAAAGAAAGAAAGAAAGTAAAATAAAAGTAGAAATAAATAAATAAAATAAAAATAAAATTAGAAAAAAAAAAAATAAATAAATAAAAATAAATCCTTTCACCTTAAGTTTTAACTTAGTTAAAGTCCAGGACTGTCGTATATTCAAAGAAATTTTGGGATATGTTTTATCTTGTCATCCGATACAGGCCCTACCAGGTTTTTATTTTATTTATTTTTAGTGGAGGTGGAATGCTAAATTTCTAAGTTTGGCGCGGTAAATTCAAACAATTCTTAAGTTGACTCGTGATAGTTGCACCTGGTAAAACAATTTAGTCGATTAGAAATATATCAAGAATCTTAGATTAAAATATAACAAAAATTCACCAGCAGATTTTACAAGTTATAGAAAATCCAGTGTTATTTTTAAAAATTGTACTAACCTCTACCCAACGAGTCTTCCCTCACAATTGTTTAGGTTTTTTTTTTCTATATATCCACATATTTATGAAGCTTTTATGTCTTTCCTTATATTTATAAGGCCACCTGATTCTAGAATGTTCCATTCCGAATATTTCTTTAGCGTTTGGTAGGGCCGTTTTGGGGGGGGGATTAATTTGTGATAACTGGGAGTGTTTGCATTTGTCGGTACAAGAATCTATACTAATTTATGCTAAATTTCTAAGTTTAACGCGGTAAATTCAAACAATTCTTAAGTTGACTCGTGATAGTTGCACCTGGTAAAACAATTTAGTCGATTAGAAATATATCAAGATTCTTAGATTAAAATATAACAAAAAT
The DNA here is from genome assembly GCA_963585895.1 of Sepioteuthis lessoniana. NCBI lineage: Eukaryota > Metazoa > Mollusca > Cephalopoda > Myopsida > Loliginidae > Sepioteuthis > Sepioteuthis lessoniana. The sequence goes on along the minus strand of OY757931.1, from coordinate 83,262,565 downwards.
TCACCAGCAGATTTTACAAGTTATAGAAAATCCAGTGTTATTTTAAAAAAAAAAATTGTACTAACCTCTACCCAACGAGTCTTCCCTCACAATTGTTTAGGGTTTTTTTTCTAAGGAGATATCAAGTACCATTTTTAAAGTCTTTGATATGACCCAACCTGGGATTGAACCCAAGTCTCCCGGTCCATTGGTGAACACTTTACACATTAATGATTATTTGTGTATAAAAAACACTCATGTATAGCATTAAATTTGGACTATGTAATTCTGGAAAATAATTCTTGTGTATAATATGTACTGACTTTTTAGAATTTGGTATTTTTTCAACGTTTATTGGTTCATACTGACTCGAAATAAGAATTTATATTGTTTAAATTATGTCTTGAAACACAAAATTTCCACAGTATTCAGAGTAAACACTTGGACATGTTCACACAAAAATGCAACAAGATTGCAGTGGAAATAAACTCCTATTAGGAGAAACAAAATTATATACTAACATTAACGTGAATATTTCTCTGCAATGGCAAAAAGCACATTAATTTAGATTTTAAATATAACTTACTTTCAGTCCTTCCATCCTGAATATGGTGAGTCATGTGACCAGAAAAATGTTGAGAATATATTTCTCATAAATAAAATGCACCCCAAACTTTTGGACAGAAAAATCTGTAAAAATAATGTGGCTTACACACAAATAATTATGGTATATCAGACACCAATCACAACAGCTGATCAAGTGTCCCTTTCAGTGGACATTCTGTTTGCTTTGACCACTCACATACATTCCAAATAGTTTTTGAAAAGTTCAAATGATGTCTTTTCTCAACTAAGGAAAATGTTTCAGTTGAAATGTGGTCTTAAGGATAAAAAATTGACATTAACATCAATAGAACCCTGCTAAAACATGTGCGAGAGTTCAAATGCCTTTGGAGCATTTTTACTGAAGTGGAAAAACTAAATGAATTAAGGATGCTAGCAGCATCAACTACCAGCTCAAAACACAGCTGAATCACCCAAATATCCTGAGTGAGATCAAGGCCAAACTAATCAACACCATCTTCATCCCCATCTTGATATACCAATTTCAGGCATAGACACTAAGTAAGTCCCTGAATGCAAGATCAACACTTGCAAAACGAGATATCTGAGAAGGACTGAAAAAAACACTCCATGACATGATCAAAAACACCTGGATCAGAAAAGTGGCTCGAACAACACCAGTCCACCATCATATCAAGCAAGAGGGAATTAAATAGTTTAGACATGTGACATGTATGTCAACTCAACAACC
>OY757931.1:83238771-83256271 GCA_963585895.1 Sepioteuthis lessoniana | reverse complement strand
CAAATGTAGTCAAGGTAAATTTAAGATTATGCCCATATACTAAACTAATGACTACACATTACTCCAATTAAAAGAAAAAAGTTTTATTGATAAATTTAAGCCAAAGTTGAATAAAACATGAATTATATACATACAAATGTAACCAAACATACATATATATAAATATTTTTAGAGAAAAAAAAATTAGTAAAAATAATTTCCAAAAAATTTCAAACCACACTACCACAAAAACAAAAAAAGCTCAAGACACATGTACACACACAGAGAAGAAGAAATGACTGAAAGTGAAATCTGAAACCGCTCTAACACAAGTACACACACACACACACATATCAAATATCAAAGACCAATTCTGGGTGAATAGACTAAGGTCAAAAAGAAAAGAAGGGGGTGATTATATTCTAGTATAATGCTGCCAGTCCAGGAGGCAGCACCCCACAAAGCAGCAGCTGTATGGCCACCTACTACCCACCAGGAAAATCATTCAAGTTAGACAAATTAGACATGCAAGACACTGGCAGGAGAGGGTCAGGGAGATTCATGCTGGAAGTGTGATGTGATGATGATGATGATGATGATGATGATGATGATGATATTCCAATATGATGTGTTGTAATCATAGAATACAAGTAACATAAAAAACAGAAGTCAGATACTGCGGTGATGATCATAAATTGAGTGACTCTCATACATGACTCATCAGAGTCTCATTTTTAGTTTTAAGATCTGTATATAGGTGTGTCTGTCTGTGTATGTATGTGTCTATGTATATGCATGTATGTGTGTCTAAATATTTAGACTTTGATATATAGATGGAAGGAGAGATATATACAATATGTTTTACCACTTTACTCTAGTCACTTTTTAAAAATATCTTGATACTTGGACGTATTTCTTTATAATTCAACCAAATATTTGGTAACATGGAAATGCACAAAAGTAAACAAATATGAGCCATTTTGATGACATTGCCTCATTGCTATTTTTTTTATTTTTTATGTTTGAACAATGATGACACCCCCAAAAATTGTTCAAACTCTTCATAATAATTAGTCTCTTGGTTTGGAGGGAATTACATCACCCCCTCATAAAGTTAAATTTCCATGATATTTTCTTGTAGCCCTGGGTCCTGGACTATCAAAAATAAAATTTTACCTGCAGTAAATTGATCCACCCTATACCATACATCCCCACCTCTAAACAAAAATAAAAATTGGGATTTGGAGAGAGAGGAAACCTCAAAGTTAATAACTTTTCTTTGAATTGTCCAATTCCAGTAAATTTAGTATCGTTTTGTATGGATATCCTTATTCTATCCTAAAATTGCTTTTTAATTTTAAAAATCAAATAATGATTTCCCGACAGGCATAAAAATCAGATCAATGCAAAAATATCTTAATTTCAAGTGTAACAATTGCATAGAAAATTATTTACACCCTCAAAACTAAAATTTATTGGTATTTTCCAGTAGCCTCTGGTTCTGTTAAATACAAAAGTCATTACTCAATATTTTTATTTGCACTTCACTAGAAGCTCCAGTTTTTAATACCTCCGTGGAAAGGAGTAAAAATATCTTTATTTGTAGATAAAAAAAAGTCTCAAATCAAGAATGTCTCTTTCGATTTACCAGTTTTCATAAACTTGGTTATCCTTTTGTGGTATAATGATAGCTGTAGTTTAGACTTTATCACAGGAAATAAATTAGATAACTGATGATGTTGTAGAGAAGAGGAAAATCTCGTATTTTGTTTTGGCGCACAATTTAATTCAACACTGAATTTCACCCAATCAGGATGACATATCCTATTCAGCCCGGACCTTCATTTCCGGCTAGCAAAACGGGTGAGCGGCCAAACACACTCTCATCAGCTTGAGACGGCGACCAGAACAGACGTATCTCTGTTCGTCCCTGCTTAGCGATGCTTTTTAGCTAAACAAGCCACCCAGTGTGGACATCTCACTGTGGCTTTAACCCTAGCAGCAGCAACATGGACACTCAACGAGGGAACCATCTAATTTATGGATTCTTTGCGTCTAATCTATTTTAGACCAAGGAATCCCAGTTGAATATGAATTAGATACGTTCAGCATGCCTTACACAAGCACCACAAAAATTTACTATGTTGATCCGAGCGCCACTTTGCTCTCGACACACTAGCTCTCATTTCACCTCTGGTCCACATTAATGGAGATAACGCCTACTCTCTCCAATTACCAGACACACAAAACTACACGGTGACCTTGAATACTTCCCTCACACGTCCAACAACACGCTGCCATCTCAACATCCCGCTAAGCTATCGCGTCTCCAAAACCAACAAGCCTAAATACCACGAGTCTTGCAGCACCAAGAACAAACCGCCTCAAAGCTGCAAATAAAGAATTTTCGTTATTGTGTGTTGTTAAAGCAAAGTCTCGCAATTCATTTGTGTGCCTAAAAACAATAGTGTAATTCTTCAGAACCGCTATAATGTCATCAAATTGCTAAATGTAAAATAATTGTGATCCATCCAAAAAAGTCACAATTTCAAATACCACAAACTCATGAAATTAGATGAAAAGTTGATTTGGATAAATCATCGAGGTAAAGGATGATAATATAATTAAAAGGTACACATCAATTATCTTATTGTATATATAATATGTCATCATAAAGAAAATATTTATTTACAGAAATGTACTGTTCAAATTGTGAGTTTTATATTCTTCTCTGATTATAATTAGACTAAATGCTGAGTAGATAATTCTATCTTTTTTATTAAAAAATTTATTGATATTTACCTAATGATATACTCTAGTTATTAGTTGCTAAGAATTCTTAATGAAAATCATCATGACGATTGTCAGTGTCAGCTGACATTTTATTTAAATCTCTATAGTTGTCATCATTATCGCTGTCAAATTCACACTCAAGAACATTGACAAGTTGAACTAGCATGATGTCTCCATTTATCCAATTTGGTATTATTTCATCACTTTTACTATGAGTTCATCCATGGCCACTGACTGGTTGAAGAATATCAGGTTCAGTAAGATGTGCTTGTTTCCAAATACCAACTGGGTTGTTGACATGATTTGAATGTTTCCACTGTGTCAGTACAAGAAGGTAATATGCTCAAGTCAAAATTTTACAATATACGCCAAGTCCCATCTTTCCTACCATATTTTGATCACTAGAAAGAATCTCAGCTCATTATCACTTTGAACTTGCTAATTTCCTCACAGAGCACAAGTAAATTCCTAAATGGAACTTAAAGTGTCTTCATTTATTTACTGTGACTCTCCTAACTTCATAAACACCTGGAATTGCTTATTTTTTTAAAAGAATTTCATTGCCTTCACCTTTCCTTTCTCCTAAAAATACTTGTAATTCAACGGCCAGATTCAATAATAGAATTAATTTATCCAATTATACACTAATACCGAATACATGGAAGGAAACACAAGATACATTCTTTTACACATATAGGAATATTTAACACATGCATAATGTACATGCAAGAAGTATTTACAAGAAGGCACAAACATGTTCCGACAAATAAAATGCACGTATTGTTCTGTGAACAAGCAGCATATGAAGGAGGTACAAAAATGGCAAAAATCTTGCTTAACCTTTACATTTCAATGCAAAACAAAGTCCTTTGCCAGGTTTGCACACAAAGTCTCTTTTCTGTTCAATTAACAGAGATAGAAAAATACACTTTAACCATTGAAAGAATTATGAATGAAAAGGGCTTCTGTGTGAGAGAAGATGGAGAAGAGAAATATAAAGAAAGATGACAAAGATGATTACCATAAAGAGATGAGGCAGAAATGAGAAATCTATGTTTGATTTATTTCAACAGACTTTTTACTTTTTGTAAATGTTGAAATTATTTATTGCAATTATTTACTTAGTTTCACTTTGTTTTGGCACAAGGTCAATCGGCCTTTATGGTTCGGGTACAAAAAGTTCTTCTTCATCTTGATGATAATCAGAAGAATAACAATTCCATGTGATAAAAGAGATGAAATGGTCATTTATGTAATATGCAAATGTAACAAACTAGAATAAAAGGAATACAGTAAATGACTTTTCTTCTCTCAGTTTGTTGCACCCATCTCATCTTGAACAGTTTTCTATATCATTTCTTTGAATAAATTATTGTCATGTTCATCACTGGCTTTCATTTTGTTCATCCTTATAATTGACTTTTTGAGATCATTGCGTAAAATGTGGAATAGTCTAAAAGTACTTTTTTCATATTCAAGCATAAAGTCAATTCTAAAATTTCAGGATATTACGTGGACAAAATTTGACCACAAGTTTGTGACTTTCCAACCAAGTTTTTTATAATTATTGTGATTTTCCTTATTCACATAAAAAGTCTGAATGCACTGCAGATAAACGAGATAGATAGATAGATAGAAAAAGGTTATAATCTGATGTAATGGATGAGTATCTTCATATTGGTTGTTACATAAATAGATAGATAGAAGGAATTGAAAGATATGAACAGACTGTGATAGATATAGAGATAGACCAAGATGTAGTAATTGAAATAGACATATAAGTCAATAGATAAATAAACAGATATGAACTGGTGGAGATAAAAAGGACAAGAAAGGAATATATATATATATATATATATATATATGTGTGTGTGTGTGTGTGTGTGTGTGTGTGTGTGTGTGTGTGTGTGTGTGTGTGTGTGTGTGTTGTCAACAACACCAGCTAATAAGTAATCAAATAAAAAAGGCATGCATTGAATTCCTAACCTTCTCAAAATCTTTTATAGTTTCTGCAATCTTTAAAAGAGTTTCCATGGCAAAAATGCTGGACTATAACATCATAATTAGCAGATTCAAACTCCAGTCATACTATTATATTTACTTTTGGACTAATACCCTTCGGAAAAGTATAAACCCCCCTTATCTCTCAATTATGGCTAAATAGTGCCACTGCTGGTCATCTATAAGGATGGCTTTGGCATTAAATAATTTATGAAGTTTGATATGCCATTAAACAAAGAAAATAAACCATCTTGCAATCTTAGACAATAAAAAACATATTTTGTTGCTTTTTCAAAATTTATGAGCAGTACTATGTATAGATTGTTGCTCATAAATTTTATTTAAAATACCACTCGAGTATTTTTCAAAGATTTCTGAGAACTTTAAACAAGCAAATGAACTTATAAGTTTGGTAACTTTTCCAAATAACAAAAAGACCATTTTTTACAGTTTCTTTGATTGATGTTCATCAGAGGTTTTACAAGTATTAAAAAAAAACTTGCTTTTCATTTTAACAATTTAATTCTACAGAAAAAAACATTTTCCAGGTATTTAGCATTCAATGCTATAAAACATGAGTAAATCCATATTGTGTTATTTGCAATAAAAAATTTGGTTCTTCTTGAATAATTTTCTTTTTTGTTTGGTTTTATTTTATGGGATATCAACCATTATAGGTTATTTAATGTCAAAACCTGTTTATACCGAGTTATTAAATATATATGATTTGTAAACATTGTAAGTTGTTGACCGTAGTCGAGGGTGACCTGAAGGCTCCCTTTTCAATAGCTACCACACCAAGGTGAAGCGGAGGGCGCTACCCCTTTCCCTGGATTGCTCCACTTTACCCTTGATACATACGTTATATTACTGAGTGCTAAGCAAGGAGGTATCAAGAACTATTTTTAAAGTCTTTGGTATGACGCGACCTGGGATTGAACCCTCTACCCACTTGGCCAATGAGCTTGACTTGTAAACATAAGTCAACAAAATTAAATGGTTCCAAGTATTGCTATGTATCACAAACAATTCAACATTAGTCATTTGTTTACACACAGTTAAATGAGCAAACAGTTCTATTTTTAACCATTCAATTTAGTATAAGTCATTTGCAATCAGTTTAAATGTCAAACAGTTTTATTTGACCCATAGATAGGACCCTGTCAGGTGCTACCTCTCTGGGCCTGAGAGTAAAAAAAGTAAAGGCAATGAAGGAGTACCCCACATTCTGCAAAACTCTGGTATTGGAGTGTCACCAGCAGATGGTTTGGTATCATATCCGGGACACTCATTGAATGGGGGGGGTCTTACCCCGCTACAGTGATGCAGTTGGTGCATTCTTCAGCCCTAGCTGACAAGGCTAATTTTCTTGATGTAACCCTCTAAATCATACGATTTGCAGTAATATATATATATATATATATATATATATATATTCATATTGAATACACACATACACACACACACATACACACACACACACGCATGCATATATATGAATATATTTGAGGGTCATTTGATAATGTGAATTTTTTTTAAAAACCAAAATACAATTCTTTTTCAAAATTGTTTGCATAAATATAAACTGTATTTTACTTAATAGCAATTTTGGTCTGATAAAAACATTAATTTTGAGTCAAATTTCTCTAGGCTTGAACAAAGGATTGTCATGGAATATTTGGTGGCTGAGAAGTGCAAACTATGAGATGCATACAAAAAGGCATATTTAGTCAAATAGATATTTACAAATGGGCTAAAATTTGATTTGCCACTTTAAGCCTCAGTCAAAAAGACTGTCCATGGAATGGAAAGACACTGACTCCTGTTGCAGTCATCAATAAAGGAGGTAATTCTGACAGTCTTCTGTGGCATGAAAAAAACCCATCACTATTGAGTTCCCTGAAAAAGGTGCCAGTTTAATCAGGGGTTACCACATATTGCTAATTCCCGAGGCAAAATTCGCCTTTTTATTGAATGCTTCTTGGGTATATATGAGGATCATTAAATAAGTTTCTAGACTTTTTTCGTATGGGCACTTTTATTGATAGTACACACATGAAACTCTAGTCCCTTTCAAAGTAATCTCCTCCGGCTGCAATACACTTGTTGTACCGTTCCAACAACTTCTGGAAAACCCCATGTAAGTCCTCTTGTCTCATAATGACAGCCTCTGAGCTTAGGGAATAAGCAAAAGTCACAGGGAGCAAGGTCTTTACTATAGGGAGGGTGAGGAACTGTCTTGATGCCCACCTTGGTCAAGTAGTCTGTGGTAAGGATGGAGTTATGGACTGGTGCATTGTCCTGCTAGAAATGCCACTGACCCGATTTGAAGAGTGCTGGCCTCTTCCCAAGGAATCTCTTCCTGAACTCCCTTAGAACCCCAACATAGTAACCCTAACCCTAACCCTAGCCGTTTGGCCAATCAACTCTGGTGTATTGACTTCCTTACTCCTCCCACACTTCTCATCATCCCTCACAGACTCCCTGCCTTCCTTGAATCTCTTATGCCACTCAAAAACTGCTGCTTGATTCTTGCAAGATGGTCCAAAAGCAGCCTGAAGCATTCTATACGTTTCTGTGTTATTTTTTCCAAGTTTAAAACAAAATATTATTGCATATCATTCTTCTAAAGTGTCTTCACGTCCAGATCGCATGTTTGAAATTCATCAGCTGTGACAATTAGGCTTTAGTAGGGTGTATTTCAATTGCTGCTGTAGCTGTTCCTTTGCACCTGAAATCATAAAAATTGGTCAGTCATCTCATAAGATGTATGGCAATAACATACTGAATTTTCAAGAATCTGCAACAATTCTAAATACCTGTACAAAAATAGTCTGGAAACTTAGTGAATGAACTACGTATATATATATATATATATATATATATATATATATATATATATATATATATATATATATATATGCATCTATTGTGCATTACTCTCTGCACATAAGTATTTTAATCGTATGAAATTTCTGAGAGCATTTCTATCTGTTCTAAGTCTTGTATGTATCTAAACATTTATGTAAAAAAAAAGACAATTTCTAAACAGGATTAGTTTGAAGGTGAGGAATAAATTTTGTGTAATGTGAAACACATTTAAAAGAAAAACAATCTGTGCATTCACTTAAAAAAATGCTTTTTGAAAGAGGTTATACAAATGCAAAAAAAATGGTTTTAAAAAATTCTGAAACCAGCAAATTTAACTTAAAGAATAAATATTTAGACTTCTTTACACATTTTTTATGCTGCAATGTTCTGTCAAAATTTTTTTTATTCATTTCTTCATATACTTTGTATTACTTTTGTTATGATAGTTTTTATATTTTAACTCTAAATGCATCACTTGCTACATATTTATGAAGAAAAATCTGTATGGGTTTTGTCTGGGGTGTTTATTGGGCGACAATATACAATAAAAGAAAACAATATAAAACTTTCCCTTGCTTTTTAAATTTTTGGTTACAACTGTTGTGTATTATAAAGAATGTCTCATTGTCTTTGAATAAGTAAAAACTTGATTCAAAATGTGCGTTTAGAAAAGCAATTCTCTAATGTTTGCTAGATAAGCTATTTAAAACATACTGGTTAAATTTTCCTTTGGAGAACATTTTTATCTTATTTTATATTGGGAAAAGATTGAAATAATTGACAGTATAGAATAGGGAGATGACTATTTGCTTGGTTCTTTATTTTGATTAAGCAGCAAAAAATCTTCTTTTGTGACTCATTGATTGATCTTAAAGACATGTCAGCTTGTTTGGGGTTATTTTATGCCTAGATGTTAGGGAATCATTTCCATTATATGTTAATATTTGCATTTTGTGTAGTTGTTTCTTAAGAGGTTTTTAAGAACAATCTTGAAACAGATCTATTTAACCGAGAGTGGACCTGGGAGTAATGGCAATGGAACCCTGATAGGTACTACAACTCTGAATCAGAGTGAACCTGGGAATGATGGAAATTGAACCCTTACAAGTACTACAACTTGATAGTTGACTTCCTACTCAAAATGGACCTGAGAGTAATTGCAATGAGGAGGAACTCCACACACCACTAGAACTGGAGTAAAACCACCAGATGCAGTTTTGGGTCATACTAAGGCCCTTTTTTGGAGAAGGGGTCTTACCTCTTTGTCAGGAATATAGTCAGCATATTTTAAGGCCCTATGAGAGGGTGATCTTTTTAGATTTCAGCCTTAAATAAGAATGGCACTTGTGTTAAAAGACATCTTTTTACAGAGCATTTCATACATTAAACATCTGAATAATCATATTTATGTAGACAATTGAATTGATATAAAACTCAACATGTACAAGAATGTAGCTGAGAATTTTAAAGTAGTCCTGACAAACATTCTTGTAGATAAGATATATTTGATTAATATCTAAGAAAATTGATTTTATATATAATTTTAGTGTTTATTTACAGCATCTTCAGATTATTATCTTAGCATAGAAAAAATGAAAGTAATGAACAACCTCAATATTAATGTTGAATCAAAGACTTAATGATTTCTTTAAAACAATACATTTCTAAATAACACACACACACACACTCACACTCACACACACACACACACACACACACACACACACACACACACACACACGCGGGTGTTATCGTGGTGTTATGGTTAAAGCGATGGGCTGTGGAATCCTAGTAAGTGAGTTTGAACTCCTGTTGTGCTATTACTTTCACTTTCGGACAAATACTCTTGGGAAAGGCATGAACCCCCTTATTCTCCCAGCTATGGTTTCAATAGTACCACTACTGTTCTTCTAAAAAAAGTATGGCTTTGGCATTGAATAACCTACAAAGGTTGATAGGCCATTAAACAAAGAAGCCAAACCAAACCAAACGCACACACACACACACACACACACACACACACACACACACACACACACACACATATATATATATATATATATATATATATATATGTATATATATATATATATATATATATATATATATATAATAAGCTAATGAGAGAAAATGCCTTCCAGTTCTTGTGGATATATCTTCAGGCATTCAGAGTCATTCTATTTGTCATTATCATTTTATTTGGGTGTTCCAAATTCTTTAGGGCTCACCTCAATATTTAAGGGTCAATCTCAACAGTGATATTGTCAGGATAGTTTCAATCTTACCTTGGATATTAATTTCCTCTTGTTTCTTTTCCACGTTTGTTGGGATTATTCCAAGTTCTTTGACTTTGATTGGTACTACTGTAGTACCAATCAAAGTCAAAGAACTTGGAATAATCCTTACTCATATTCCAAGATTTTTTTCAGCTTTTGGCAAAGTCCAAATATTTATCTAGATTTTCACTTTTCTTTCATTTTATCATATGGTCCATGAGGACAACAAATCTCATAAACGTTCAAGTTCTTTTCTTCTTGTTTTTTGTCATATATTTTGCTTTTTAAAAATCCCTCAAAATTTTTTCTCAAGATGTCCAACTGTCCAGTTGGTTTCAAATAAAAGGGAATCCTGTCCACAGGAAATTAAATACCCTGGATTAAATTTTGTTATGAAAGTCAATTTATTTTCACAATAAAATTGGTATTAATCAACCAACTTTAGTGAACCTTTCTACATAAACTTATATTTATGTGAGCGAAATATATAATGTGAATTTCAACTTCTCTATTCTTATTCAAAATATTGATAATAACATTTTTTTACGAGTAGGGGGTAAATTTTTTCATGCAACTAAAGGTTTGTTCATCATACAGTAAATAAATATGAATAATAGTATAGTTATTGATTTTTTTTCTTTTTTTTATTTCAGTTATATAAAGATTGCCACGGGTTGTAAGAAAGATATAACCTCAAAAGAGAAACAAGATATTGAAAAGTTATTGGAAATTGTGAAAAAGATGAAGAGAGATCACAGAACAATCAAAAAAGATATTGAAAAAATTGTCAAGATGAGAGCAAGAAAAAATTGGATTTAATAATGTTACAAAAAGATATTTGAGAAAAATTAAAAGGGTAATAAGCAAGAAAAATGGATTGACCACCGAGAAAATATTTGAAGAAGCAGATATTGTGATTGTATATAAAGAGAAAAGAGAGAGAATATTATGAAAATTGGTTAAAGGCATGAAAGCAGCGAAAATTATCACCTTTAGGTGAATATCTCAAAGAGAAATTTATTAGTGGCTAGAAGTACATAAAAATTGATTTCTCAGCAGTGAATTTTGTGATGAACATTGAATTGTTCACACAGTTAGGATAGAATTTACATCTATCATAGAACTTGGTAGCCAATATGAGGTAGAAGACAACAAAGTGGGTAAAGAAATGTTTTGGAATAGAATAATAAATAGTAAAATAGTAAATGTTGTAAAAATAAAAAGAAACAATTACAAAGTCAAAAGTTTTGCAATATTTTGGTAATGTGAAGAACAATTTGGCAGTTCTAGAAGTTTTCGCTGAGGTTGTAAAAGTAACAACCGCACTGTGAGATACTGAGTTTATTTGATACTCTTTGAATTCTGCTCATTAGATCAACTCAACCAAAATTTCTTTAACCATCTGTTTACAGCACCTTCATTTTTCATACACTATAGTTATGGGCCAGAATGAATTCCCAATTTAGACAACATTACACATTCACTGAGCAGCTTTCAAATCACACACAGAGTAAAACAATGCACAACATGTCAATGCACTAACTATCACAATACTGCCTAACCATAGCAGGTATGTTTCATAGCTTCAACAGCTTTCATCACGTCAAACTAACCTGTACCAAAATTTTGTAAAACTTTTGATTCCCCCAAGTATTTCAGGTTCTTGGACAGGTTGTTTTAGAGTGGTGCAGGTCACAACTAAGAAGGTTTAAGCAAAAGAATATATATTTGTAAGACAATGCTCTTTTTTATTCTACAAACTTGATTCTTGCTCACATTGTCAGGAAAGATTTCAAAGACAGCAAATTAATAAAAAGGCTCCCAGCCAATCCCGATATTAATCCAATAGAAAACTTGTGGCCCAGCATTAAAAGAGATTTATATTAGAATGAAAAACAATATTCGAGCAAAAAGACTACTTGGAAACAGCAAAGTTTGCAGCAAGTAATGTTAAAGTTGAAACAATAGAATAGTAAAGAAAAATCAATCAATAAAAGACTGTTGAAGATTATTGAATGTCAAAGATATCATATTGAGATACAAAATAATAGTTTATGCAGGGATGTTTGATATTGCATTCATTGGGTATGTGTTTCTTTCACAATTTGTATTTGCCTTATATATTTGTGTAATGAGGGACTTTTTAAAACCAATTTTTCATCTCAAAAAACAAGGGTCATTCATTACGTGATATATGTTATAGAAACACAGAAGTTTATCTTGTTCCTTAAACTCATCTTGCCATAACCTCAATCCAAATTTTCCAAACTGATCACACAGAGTTCTTGGACCCTCTACCTTGCCATCTGTCCCTATTGACCATTGCTCTTGGAATGTCTTCTAGACTGCATTCAGTGTATCCACAGAGATGATGAATGTAAGTCATCGCCGGTCAGCCAACACTAGTGTGTCCATGAGTAGGAGTCCATAAGAGAATGTTACTTATAAGTTCATCTTTACTTCTTCATCAGGGCCAGACATGTCTTGGATAGTTTGTGAGATGGGAGCTAAGTGGCTGTATAGCTGCTGTTTTGCTGCTTACAGGTTTTGTTCAAAACAGCACATAGCATTCTTGAGTTGTTCACATCTAGCTTCTTCCCAACATGTTTTGTTAAAGTCAAGATGTTTTGCATCCACACAGTAATTCTGACATAGCTACAGCTTGGAAGATATCCTCTTTTATTCTATCAGAGAGATCAGATTTTAAATACGATTGACAATCTGTCCATAGCAGTCCATGCCTTCCTTATGCACATGTCGACATTACTTTCAGTAGATGAGATATTACTGCTGAAGTATGTGAACTGGTCTACTTAATTTCAGAGGCTCTTTACTTTTAGAGGGAGATGGCACTATCTCGTTTAAAATATATTAACTCTGTTTTATCTGCAGTCACATAAAGGTCCACGTTTCCTTCAACTTACTTCAGGATATGCAACAGGGATTCACATTGAACAGGTGCTCTTGCAAGAAGTACTAGATCATCTACATAGTCTGTATTTGTCATAGTTTCTGTGTGATATCAATCGTTTCTTGTTTTTTTTTTTTTATGTAAAACTGTTTTCTGTTTCTAGATCTATTGACATTTATAGAACTTAATTTAACAGATTATGAATAGATATTGTGCTAATATATCTCTTCACCAGACTCCAGTGACAAAGTCAAAGAAGTTGGTGTCACTATAGGGTGAGTAAACCACTGATTTTTATTTTTTTGTAAAGCATCATTATAGCATTATATTGAGATTTTTTGCTTCTACTCCTTTGATGATTTAAGGCATAATCAGAATCTGTGAAGTTGTATATTGATTTCTCTGAAATCCATTTTGATTTTTCTTAAGAATTTTTAAAAATTTCAATTCACATATAATTGAGAAACATAATAAACCTAATAGCCCTAGCATATGGATTCCAAGGTTGCTTTTCTGGAGGAAGAGGAAGATGCACCCTTTTCTCTATTTCTTTATTGTGTTTTGTTAATACAAAAACATTGAATAATCCAAGAAATGTGTCATTAAATTTCCTTGTCCATACTTCAAGAGGTTTTCCAGCAAGTCCAGCAGCTTATATGTACTTAATTTTTTCAGTACTGTGTCAAGTTCCTTTTTTCTTTAACTTTTCATGTTTGCTGTCTAGTTGGCCATAAATAATTTCTTCCGAAGGGTTATCTGCAATTTCAGGAAGGTTTCCAAGCAGATTGTTGAAATGTTCTTGCTGCTTATTTAAGACCCTCATTATCTTAACTTAAAGCCTTTGTTTAAGTATTATCTACGCTATGCAGAGACATTAGGTCAGACAAATGGAAAATTTAACCAAATTATGGATATGATGGTGTATGTTTTTAATATTCATGTAAACATGGTAGGCTACATTAAGGTCAATACTATATTGTTCATTTACTGTATTGCATTGATTTTGATTGTATTACAATAGTTTTGAAAGAATAAGTGTTTGAATATTTTCTTTTTATGTCATTGGATATTGAAGAAAGATTTTTGTATTGCCAAAAGTTAGGGGTTATTCATTACATGCAATAAATGATAAGAAATATCTTTTTGTTGCTCAAAATGAGGGGGTTATTCATTACAGGAATTGCACATTACTCCAGTATAGATGTTATATCTAAATAAAATTCTTGCTGTATTTTCTTCATTTTTCTTATTATGTCTTTCTTAGTATTCTAGTAATTTTGACTTGTAATTCTTTCTTCATTTTTATTCTTATTTTAGTTCCTTTTTATTGAAAAAAAAAAATGAAAAGAAATAATTTCCTTCCAAAAAGAACAATATTCATAATTATGGGTGAAAAGACTTCATTTAAAGAATAAAAAACAGGTTCAACATTGTGCTTTGTATAATAAAAAACTGACACACTGAAAACTAGGAATCATTAATGTTTCTAATAAGGATTGATATAGATATGAGTCTATCCAGGAAATATTTCTGTCATTTGTTGGTTAATCTAAATTTTATTGTGAAAACATTGACTTGCATAATAAAATCTAATGCAGTACTGAACAATCTAACCTGATTACAGTACCATTGGTGGAGCTTAGAACATGTAAATTGTGTCCCCTACAGAGGGATAAGACCCCCTCACCACAAAAAAATGTGTACAAGGTATGGCGGTAAACAGTATCCGATGGTGAACTTCCAGTCCTGGAGATTTAGAAAGTATGGAGTACCTGTTCATTGCCATTACTGCCAGGCCTACTCAAGTACCTGTTAAGGCCTCATGTATAGGTCAAATAGATCTGTTTAAAATTATTTGTATTAGATAGGAATACCTGAAACCATTTAACCCTGTGCCAAAAACTCTTGAGAAACTAAACAAAACTGTAAATTTAAACATACAATTAATACAATTCCCTAACCTCTAGGCATAAAATAACCCGAGAAGGTTGGAAATACCATTAAAATCAATTAACTACTCTATCTAAACTGATAATTTCAAAGTAAAAATATCTTTTGGATTTGCTTTTCCCTGTAATAAAATCAATTTTGGTAACTAAACTAATTCCTTTGAATAAAGAATAATTGAGCTCTCCTTGCTTACAAGGATCATCTCTCCCAATTGACACTCATCTCAGTTATAAAATGGACAACGATACTCTAATCAACAAATATTTTTGTTTTGTTTGACTGGAATTAACCATGTCTATGAATTGTAATCTACTTATTGTAGATAAAAAAGTTCAAAATTATATTTCAGTATTTGCATTGAACTGTAGGGGTTTAATAATTTGTTATTTAGATATAATTCATTCTGCGTATTATTGTATTATATTATGCTATATTATATAAATGCATATTCTATATATCGTATATATCATATATGTTGAATTCTGATGTATTTCAAAACATTTTTGCTGTATTTTAATCCATAGCTTTTATGTTGAAATTAATATCCTATGGCAGAGAAACAGAATAATATATTCCACATTTCACTTCAAAATTTTATTCAAATCAGCTAGAACAGAATCTAAAAAGATTCCAACAGTTTTATTCATAACAGGCAAATATTTTTCACTGACAAAAGTTGCTTGTAGCTCTTTTCTAATTATAGATTAATTTATATCTTAATAAATAACTAAAAATGTCCAATTTGATCTCCAGCAAAAAACAATTACCATAAAATGTGTTCTAAAAACAAATCATAAATGAGTATTGAATGAGTAGAAGGAATAAATGAATAGAATAAAAAAAATGCAGTCATTGTCCCCAATTAGAAGATCCAAAAGATTAAAATTGTTGGCATTAAAATTAATAATTTACCTCCCAAATTAGTCACATGACGCACACAGGAACCATGTGATAATCTGACATAAAAACAATACTGTTCCAAATTCCAAAATCTCTTTCTTTTTCATTCCATTAGGGATAGGCATTTCTAGTGAGGTGAAATGTTTCATTGGTCAGAAACCCTGTTAACGTCAGTTTCGGGTTAAATGGTACCACCACAATTTTTCTAGAAGAACAGCTTTGGCATTTGATAAACTATAAAGGTTGATATGCTATTAAAAACAAAGAAACCAGAAACCTTGTTGACATAACCATGTGTAGGATGACTTACATAGTTGCTTTGAATTCTGACTCAATCTTTTTTGTCCAATAGAGAAAGTGCAACCTAAAAAAGCATCCCCCATATGCAGAACTAGAGTTTTAAACAATTTATGTTTTCCTGGATTAAAAAGAGCCAGAGTGGGAGAAATTACATGTCTTGGAGTTAAGTTTCTAGGTCTTGGGAATTAACATTCAGTCTTAGTTAATTTACTTATTCGTTTTAATATTAGACTGTATTTTTTTTACAACTGAAGCAAAGGAACCATTTACCTAAATATTTTGTTAAAGATGCTAAAATCTCAATAATTTTTACTTTGAAATATTCATTATATCATATAGATATTTTTAAAAAACTTTATTTCATATTATTCAATGATTAGATTCAACCTATCATTTTACTCTAGGTGGTGATTTTTGGCTGATGCTAGAGCGACAGTAAGTTTCCTTAGGTTTCCAAGTGTCTTCTAAGTATCCCAGCCAAATTTAGCCGTGACTGTTGTCTGGATGGTTTTGATTCTTTCTCTGATCTCTGGTTTTCTAGTCTCTTTTCGACTTCTTGAGGAATGTTCCAAGGGCTCTAACTATGGTTGTTATTTCCATTACCTTCATGTTTTTTTAGCTCTCTAGCAAGGTCCCAGTAATTTTTCATCTTTTATTTTATTCTTTTTCTTTCAATCTACAGTCAGTTGGAATGGAAAAATCCACTTGAAGTTAAGTTCTTTTCTTCTTGTTAATAAAAACTAGGTCACATTTTTTGGTCTGGAATTATTATTATCATTATCAATATTTAATTCCTCCTGATATCCACACCAGTTTAATCAAGTGGACTTCCTCAGGAGTCAAAGTAACAGCAAGTCTCTTCAGGTCTCCAAGACTCTTCAGAATATTCTAGCTGTGGCCAGAATAGTCTTAATTCTTCTTCCGATTTTCACTTCCTCCTGTCTTTTTTCCCAGCCTTGGAGATTGTTCTGAGAGCACCAACTACAATCGCTATCCCTGTCACCCTTCACAGATATTTTAGTTCTCAGGTCAGTCCAAATTATAAGTTCTTCTCAACAATAGTTAACTAGTAGTCTTCAATGAGGTTAAAGTGACAGCAAGTTTCCTCATTTCTTGAGGACTCTTCTCAGTATTTTGGGTGATCTCAATTGTGATGTGGCCTTGACAGTCTCCATTCTTCCTTAGATTTCCTCATTTTATTTCCAGTTTTTTTTTTTATTGTTTTAAGGATTCTGCCTACAATTAGTATAACTGTCACCTCAATATTCCTAAACTTCTTCGGCACTTTGGCAATGCTCAGCTGTCTCCAGGTTTTTGCTTTACTTTTACTCTAGAATTCTACTGAAATAGAAAAGTCTACAAATTGACAAGTTCTTTTCTTCTTGTCAGATAAAACTAAGTCTGGTTTGCCGGTCAAGATTGAGCAATCTATCTTTATATCAAAATTGCTGAGAATTTTCCGTCTTATTTTCCTTAACAGATTCTGGTTTGTGCATATGATATTGGTCTGTATTATCTA